>VWZV01011967.1:976424-1249613 GCA_013397155.1 Irena cyanogastra | reverse complement strand
ACGGGCGGGGGGGCGGGAGCGGCCTTGTGGGGCCCTCACAGCTCCCGTGGCTCCCCATAAACTGCTGGGAATTGTTAAGAATACGAAACCGAGCGTGTTCTCCCTTAATATAAACCCTGAAACGCTATGTATTTTCTTTCCAGGAATTTCCGCTGTGACTGTGGAAATAGCAAATTCAAAAATCTGCAGTGCAAGTTACTCCCGGTAAGTTTGACAGGTTTCAGGCATTTGGAGTCAGAATAACAGTCTTGGGAGGTTGGTGCCTTGCTTCAACCAGTGCTGACTCATGTGACTCTTCCAGTCTTCCAAGGAAGTTAAAAAGGGTGGGAATATTACAGCAAGGTATAAAACTGTTGAGGGACCAAAGGGAAATGCTGGGAGGAGAAGGAACATTTGGTCCTTGTCATCCATGAGTGCAGCAGTTCTGCATCCATGGTCAGCGCACTTCCAGAAGCAGGTTGTGGTGTTTCTGCACTAATGCATCTCATTAGCTTTAAGCTCTTTAAGAATAACCTTTTGGGATGCAATTTTGCAGTTGCATTAAGAAAATTGAAGGCTGTGCTGCTGTCAGAGGGACAATTCCCTTTCCTTCCTTGTGATGGCATTAGTGCCCTAATATTTTGTCGCCAGAGCCTACTCATGGGATATTTTTTTTACTGTATTAAGCTGCCTATGCTTCTCTACTTGGTGGGCATTTTGAACTTTTCAAGTAGCTGGCAATCTTCTGGGAAGCAGCAACAGGATGCTGCTTGGCTTGCTTGCACTGGTGCTCCCAGGATAATGACAGTCCAAACATCGAAATAGACTGTGGTTTTGTGTATGTCTGTTTTTTTCTGGGGGAATTGAAATGGATCCAGAGCTAGTCAGCAAAGTCACGGTGCAGTGGTCCCTACAGAGACACCTGTGACAATTTTAAGATGTTACCATTTCTCATTTGAATGAACTGGAACATTTCAATGCAATGGAACATCTAGTTCTTCCTTTTGCTTCAGTTCAGTGAAAATGCAGTTATACAGGTTAAGTGAGTTTCAACATCTGTCCATTAATCTGTCTGACACCACAGTTGCCATTTGTTATGAAGGTGAGCAGACTGTTTTTCCTCTTTAGTTTTGAACTTTAGCATTCCTCATGTCTGCTGTTTGGTGTAAAGCAGAGGTGTGTGGAGAATATCTTTCTCTTTGTATATTCAGGCTGATGAAAATAATGATGGTTTTAGGAATTAAAGGGGAACAGAAACTGTGTTCTACTGTCTTTTGTTTTTTACTGTGTTGTCTTTTGAGACTTCTTCCCCTTTTCTCCTAGGAAAAGGGCAAGGTGAATTCAGGAAATAAATATAATGATAACTTCTACGGATTGTACTGTACATGTAAAAGACCTTACCCTGATCCTGAAGATGAGGTAAGAAATGAAAAATCCAGTAGTAATCATATATAGATTGTATTTATGGTAGATACAGTGTAAAGAATGGTCACTGAGCTGCTTTTCAAGGAGATTCCACTTCAAGAAATCTTATGTCCATATTGGTTTTCTTGTGTTGTATGAAGTAATTACTTGATAATTTGTTTTTTTAATGGTAAAGTGTGTTTATGCCTTAGGGACAGATGAGGAGGACAAGTCACCTGAAAAATGGTGCTGCAGTTCCCTGAAGTTGCAGAGTTCCCCTAGGGGATGGGGTTATTATCATCTTGAGAAATGTGGCCCAGTGCACAATAAACGCATTGCACATATTAGAGACCAGAATTTGCTTCCCTGTGCCTGCAGCAATGCTCTGGCAAGGCTTCTGGGATGGGGAGAGTCTGTCCTGTCCTGTAGCACTAGCAACAGTCCTTGATGGTAGCCAGAATGCTTTTTTGTTTCTCTGAAACACTAAAACACAGCACTGGATTTGCACGTGCATGCTGTTGTATGCAGTTACAGGAATCAGGTGTTTTAAAGAACACAGAAGGCACAAGTCTTTTGAATATAGAAAAAAAGCAATTTATAAGCTTCCCTCTCTCAAGTTCAGAGACAGCTAAAAGCATTTCTGAAGAAATAATTAATAGTTGTTTCATAACAAAGCACTTCATACTGTGCTCTCTGGTGACCAGTTAAGTTCGGTTCTGGCATCTTTCACAGACCTGATGACAGTGTGAATATCAGTATCTTTCTTCTGCTGAGCTGTCTGTTCGTGCATTTCTGCTTGTAGGAAGGATATCAGTAGTGTATTAACTTCTATCAGCTTTCTGTGAGAAAGTCTTGCCCTGCTGGGAAGACTGGTTTTGTAGTAATAAATGGGATTTCCACAGCCTCAGTTATGAGACATGACATGTGTTGTTGGACCTGAGGGAAGCAAACTGACTAACAAAGCACTAACTACATACTAATGGCAGCTCCTTGTGAGAGGTGAAGAGGCAAATGTAATTCACTGATCAGGATTTGCATGATACTGCAGTTTGAGACTGGTGAAAGATTCTGGAGGTTGCTATTAATGCTAATAATATGATTGTTCATCTAGATTCCAGATGAGATGATCCAATGCATAGTTTGTGAAGACTGGTTCCATGGAAGGGTAAGGAAACTATAAACAGCAGAACTGCCATTTGCACAGGAACAAGTTGGTGTTGGTTAGGTTTGTATGGTAATTCTTACTTGGGAAGTCTGCTGTAGTTCTCAAAAGACATTGTTACAAAAAGAGGAGTTCCAAGGCATTTGTTTTCATCTTATGCAAAGGAGCATTGAAAGTCTAATCTTGCACTGCTGTCCACTCCAGTTAAAAAATACTGGGAAGAGTCCTACCTTTTTGAAGGTTACCACTGCAGAATAAAGTTATAGCTTTATAACTGTCTCTTTAATTAGAAAACTCAAATCAGTATAGCTGGTGAGGAAAAGATTCTTACTGAGGTACATGATTAACAACTATCTGAATAGTTCTTCCTTCAAAAGAATGCCTTTTAAACTCTTCCTTTAAGTAGCAAGGAACAGACTGTGCTGTTCATTCTTGATTTCAAACTTTGAGGAAGTCTTTTGAAAGCAGCCAAGCACTGTAGCGAGTGCCCTACTTAATGGGTAAGCATTAAGGATTCAGCTTCTGGTGCCTTGAAGGGCACAAGTGAAATTCCATGCTTGAAGTTGCAGGATCAAAGAGTGAAAAAAATATGATTGGCTTCAATTATGGGTTCCTGTATATAAACTTCTTCTGTATTAAATGTATGAATGAAGAGTGTTGTGCTGCCTACTATGAGCTTTGCAGGAATGCTTTTTGAGAAGAAAGCCACTAAGCGCTTTGAATTGCCCAAATAGTTCTCATCAATTTATGGGCAGCTTTGGGAATTTGAATTCTTCTCAAGTTCAGTATGTCATCAATATAGATGCTTCACTACCGTGTGCTTGCTTCTTTCTGACAGCATCTTGGTGCAGTTCCCCCTGAAAGTGGAGACTTCCATGAAATGGTGTGCCAGGCCTGCATGAAACGTTGCCATTTCCTGTGGGCTTATGCATCACAGTTAGCAGGTAAAGAAAGTTACAAGATCTGAGCCAGTATTTTGTGAGCACATATTTCTCATACATGGTCAGTTAATGACATAATACTGATTTTAAGTGGTTGGAAGAATGATACTCATTAATTGTATTGGACAATCACCTTCAGCAGTGGGAACACGTGGTGTGGCAGTAACTTGTGTAAAAAAAAAAAAAAAGCATTTTCATTCTTAAATCTTGATTCAGTGCTCCTTGCTCTTTGCTTTTAGTTTATTAAAGATGTGTAGCACAAAGTGAATGATGATTTAATACTTGACTCAAGGAACTTAATTTCTAAACTGGACCAAAGAACTCAAGAGCCATCCTAATGGAAGCAGTGAGACAAACAGTTTTTACAGATACTCTGAGCAGCAAAGAGTGGATGATAGTGACCTGAATGAATATGTTTAACATTAATCTGGGTAGGGCTGGGGCTCAGGACACACGTTCCCTGTGGTCCCACCAGCTCTGTGGACTTAAGAGATTACTTGATTTCTGTGGAAAGAGCTAGGTTCTCATAATCTCCTAAAAATACTGATTGTATCAGCTGCTGATAGATTTCTTGTGTGCCCAAAATTTCAATGGTATTTTCAAGGCTGGCTACCTGGAGTTCTTTCCTTCTAATGTAAATAGTGCAGAACAGGTCATTTGTCTATTTTTGGTTTTCCTCCTTCTAACCAGCTTTGTCACAGGGCACGTTCTTAAATTGGCATCAAAACTGAAACTTGTTTTAAATAAACAAGAGATTAGCATAGTTAATGTGTGGTGATGTTCTTGAGATGTGTTTGGAGAAAATGAAAAACTCTTGACACGGCAAAAAAGCACATGACAGTTACTGAAACTGTGATAGCTAGCAGGGGGTGTCAGGAAGAACAAGCATCTTAGTAAAGAATTCTCAAATTGTGATACCCTCTTCCCTCTCCTAGGGCTTAGATTTTGGGAAGCAGAGTGTTTTAGAATAGGAGAAGCAGAGAGAACATCTGTAGTGACCTGTACTTTTTCTGGCACAGTATTTTTACTTGTGGGTATGTATCTTCTAGTTCCTCCTTTGACCAAAGTGAACTCCCTTGAAGATGAAGGGATTGTCCTGAAGGTAGAGGAAAGTGAAGAGCAGAAGAAAGAAATAAAAAAAGAAAGCGGAGTGGAGCATCATGACACAAAGGAGGAAAAGCAATCGGAACAATTTAATGAACCATCCACTAGCTCTGGGTCTGCCTGTCCTGAGGTAAAATGTACCTTCTATTCTGACCTGCACATCTTCATGCTGCTGATAGTCACAGTGAAGCCCACCTTGCTCTGTGCAGGCTCAGGGAAGGGGTGCTGTATTCAGTCTGTTCCCATGTTCCTCTTCAGTCCCTGACCTTTCAGACCTGCAGTCTCTGTGAAGCACAGCGTGAGCTGTGGAGCAGGGCTGTGAAGAGGTGTAATGTTTGTTTGCAGATGGGCTACATCTGTCCCTTCTTCTCAGCCACCTGGCCAGTACACTGAGGTGCCTTCTGTTTGTTCTAATACATGGTGTAGCTGCATCTGCATGATGGTCCAGCTCTGAATTCTTAAATACTTACAGTTATTGCAGTAAATTTCTACAGAAATTTCCCATGGAAATTGCTGAAACCACATCAGAATTCTCATGTGGATGGTAATATAGGTTGTTTATAAAAATAAATATGTTTGAGACAAAAGAAAATTCTTGCCTAAGGAGAAGGACATGCCAAAAAGAACAGGGTCTCTTTGAAGTTACTTATAGAGTGCTGAACACTCTCATTTTAATTCAGGTAGTTACTAAGAGCGAGGAAGCAGTCTGCAAGCTGAAGGAGCTCCAAAGCAAGCCATTTGTAAAAAAGGATACTGCCACCTTTTGGCCATCGAACTGGAGGAGCAAATTATGCACTTGTGAGGACTGTTCGGTATGTATGTTCTCTTCATTACCATCACAGATGTGGGAGAGGCAGGGAGGAGCTCCCAGACAATCATTGAGGAGAAGCTTTAGGTAAAATCTGTGTAAATATTCTTAACACTGAAACCTCCCTTCACTTCACATGAAGATTCACACAGAATCCTATGGAATTAATATAGCATGAAAGAGCTTCTAAATGTTTGTATTTTCTTTGCTGCTTTAATCCAGTATTATTTGTTAGTTGTTGGAAGTTGTTATGAAGAGATTCTGAAATACTGGATACAGATTCACCTTATTATTTTTATTATTGTTATTTGTGATACCGAACACAGCAAGGATTGGAGGAGAGCACCTCCATTTGAGAAATTTTGTCACTTAAAAGTAAATTTTACTTTATTCTCCAGAAAATGTACTCAGAGCTTGAAGTCCAATTCCTGACGGACGAATGTGACACTGTCTTGGCTTATGAAAATAAGGGTACCAGTGACCAAGAGACAGAGAGGAGAGATCCTTTAATGGACACCCTTAACAGTATGAACAGAGTCCAGCAAGTGGAACTCATCTGTGGTAAATATAACTTCATTTTTAGAGTCTCCCTTAACACACTTTAACTGAACAGTTTGCCATAAGAGATTGATATCAAGCCTTGCAGTGTAGTGTCAAACTGTTTTTCAAGTAACATGCAGACAACTGTATGACAGATTTTACACCTCAGTCAGGATTGGTCCTCTCTGGCCCATCATTACAACTTTAATTTACAGTGAGGCACTGGATGGTGTGTGAACTTTCACCCTGTTTAACATCCGAGATGCTGTAATGGTAGTGGTATATTGCAGCATGAATATTTAAACATTAATTTGAACTTCTGCTGTCTGGCTGATTTATCTTTGCCCTGTTGTGTTGTTTGGCAGTGTTCTGCTGACTGGGGAGTGCCGGCCAGGTGTCCCCTGTAGCTCTGCTGCAGAGCATAGTGGCAAGGCAGTGCTGAGGTGTTCTATACCTGGAGCTGTGTTTCTCTTCCAGTCAGGGCTCTGCACTCTGGCAAGGACAGTGTCCCAGGCCTGAGTTACAGGCTGGGCCTTTCCACCATGACCCACACATGCTTTTGTGGGGGAAGCTGGGAGCAAGGGCAGTCTTTTAGTTGATTGTGCTAATTCACTCACTGATCTCTATACCTTTCTCTGAAATCAACCCAAACAGACACACCACCATAGGTTAATCTCATAATTTATTAGACTTCTCATGTTTACATTGTTATTATTTGTAATCTAATTCAAAGCTAGATTTGTCTGAAGTAAATTTGGCAAATGACAAGAGGAAGTAGAACAAGGTTTTTTTTTTGTGCCAATGTTAAACTAAAACTGGCTGTCTTACTGTTTTTTTCTTTGCCTTTGCTTTGCCATCCAGAATACAATGATTTAAAGACAGAGCTGACTGACTATCTCAGGAGGTTTGCAGATGAGGGAACGGTAAGGTGCAACTTCCAGAATTTGTTTGCCAGAAAATGTGTTTTAAAGAACTGTTGAGGGCTGGGTGGTGAATATCATGATGTTCTGTTGTAGTGTTTTTTCTTGTCTCTTGGAGTTGCTGGTACTGCAGTAGAAATCAGAAATCCCTTATTTCATTTGAGTTTAACAATTCCTTAATGACATTGTTGAGAGATAATGGGAACTTTACAGAAATCTGTCTGCAAGGTACTGAGAGCAGTTCTTACATTAAAATGAAACTTCTGTTGCTCTAGGTAAAATATTCAAGAAGAAAAGCTCTTAACTTTTCTGATTTTTCTTAGATTGAATCCAAAACCTTAGAAGAATAAGGACTGGTTATGATTGTCAGTCTTGTCAGTTGTTTTCCTGCAGGAATTTGCATGCCATTATTAATTAACACTTGCATTTTGTTGGCTGACTTGCTGTATTGCCATTCTTAGTTACATTGGAATGACCCTGAAGTGAGCTAGTCAAAATCTTGCTTTGTGTTAAGTTTTCTGATGGTAAAAGCAAGAGGTCAAAGTCATTAAAATACCATTGGGAGCTTTGCTCCATGTCATTGTTCTGCCTTTGGGGAACTTGTTTCCCTGTTTGTATTATCTACAATGGAATTTGGGCATTAATCCTCCCCTTCGGGTGCAACAGGAAAGCTGTACCAGAGGAATTTCAGGGTATTTGCTTTTCTGTGCTTTGTGTGGAGATAAAACCGGATACTTTAATTAAGCTCTTGCACCACAACTTGGGTTTCATACTGCTTCTCCTAGGTGGTTAAAAGAGAAGACATTCAGCACTTCTTTGAAGAATTTCAGTCTCGGAAAAGGCGACGGACTAGCAGGATGCAGTACTACTGTAGTTAGACTGAGAGGGTTTGGGTCTGAAAGGACAACTGCCAAAACAGTGTTCACTGGCAAACAGAAAAGTTTCTTCAGGTTTTGGCTTCTCATCAAAATCCAGCTGTCCAAGAAACATCATCATTTTGTCTTATACTTCCTTCATTTGTAGCACCTAAAACATGTTCTTAACAAATCCTTACATTGCACTTAGAGAGATTTCAGTACCGATCGACTTGGCATTCCCGGGAAAGCCGGCCGTCTCCAGGGGAGGAGGGTGGGTACTGGAGCAGTGTGTCCTGCTGCTTCCCATTCGCTGCTCCTTTGATTCCTGCCAGGGCCTGGAGCCGTGGCTGTGCTAAACCAGCCCGGGCTCCACCCTGCCCCGCCCTCGGTGGCAGGGAACGCGTTCCTAGCTTTCCTGCTTGAGTGGCTCTGTCTCCGCCCTTGGGGCTGTAGCGATTCTGGAGCTGCCTGCTCCTGCCCTGTCACAACTCCGAAGGGGCTGGGGTGGGCCTGGCTGTGGCTGAACCAGCACTGCTGCCTGCCTGCTCCCGCTGGGGGAGTGCTCCCCGGGCTGCTCACAAATGGGAAGGCAGAGCTTAGGCTTGATGCAACAGTGTTCTATCTGGTTTTATCATTAAAAAAACTTATTTCTAGTATTGGACAGGGATGGTTTCCGTGGTAAAAAAATTTTCAGATGATCTTAATTCACTCATCAGAACATAAGAGCTAGGAGGAGGTACTAAATTACAAACTAAGAATGGGGGGGTTTGTTATATGCTTTGATTTTAAAAACTAGCCTACAGCAAATTCTTCTACTTTATAAACGTTGCTGAAAACACTGCAGCCTCCTGCTGTTTTGCTACAATATGGAATGTTCTTTTTATAACCACTGTGATAATCATGGGACAGCAGATGTTTCACTGACTTTTAGGACTACACTTAGCTGCAATTAAAAATTAAGATTTTGTAAGTTTGGAGCCTAATGTAGTTAGACCCCAAAACATACATTAAAGTTCTAGTTTTTGAGGATTTCTATATCATGGGGTACTATTCTGCTTCCATGTAATGCTTTTTGAAAAGTGAAGGTTGACTTCTATCATTCTCACTATTAACTCTTTCTGACCACTTTATTTACAAACAGTAGTTTAGCATAGATGCTCAGCTGAGCAGTTTCATAGAACATAGAATGTGCTGAGTTGGAAGGGACCCATCAGGCTCATCACATCCAACTCCCTGCCCTGCACTGAGTCACACCATGCGCCTGAGAGCGCTCTCCAAACACTTCTTGAACTCTGTCAGGCTGCTGCTGTGACCACTGGGGAGCCTCTTCAGTGCCCAGCCACCCTCAGAGTGAAAAACCTTTCTCTGACACCCAACCTAAACTGCCCCTGACACAGCTTCAGGTTATTCCCTCAGTCCTGTCACTGGGCACCACAGAGAGGAAATCAGTGTCTGCCCCTCCTCCTCATGAGGAAGCTGTACCTGCAGTGGGGTCTCCCCTCAGTCTTCTCCAGGCTGAACAGACCAAGTGACCTCAGTTGCTCCTCATATGGCTTCCCCTCAAGGCCCCTAAAGGTCCTCCTGGCCCTCTTCTGGACACTCTCTAACAGCTCTGTATGTATTTCATATCGTGATGCCCAAAACTGCCCCCAGCACTCGGGGTGAGGCTGCCCCAGAGCAGAGCAGAGCAGAGTGGGACAATCCCTTCCCTCCCTGGCTGGTGATGCTGGGCCTGATGCACCCCAGGACCTGGGTGGCCCTCCTCGCTGCCAAGGCACTGCTGGCTCATGCTCAATGTGGCATTGACCCCCAGGGCCCTTTCCTATTTGCTTTTAAGTTTAACTCTGGATATTGTACGTGCTCTTTTTTTGGTAGCAACTGTTACAGGAGCTGTAACTGCACATCTGACTACAATATAAAAAGATTAAAAGAACTGTTCACTGTGTACTGTGGTGTTTTCTCTCAGTGCTGCTGTAGTGTTTTGTTTCCATCCTCTATCCAGGCAGACACAGGGACCTGTTAGCCAAGCCACCAAGGTGTATAGTGGGCTAGTCAAGCCCAGGATTCCTAGACCTTTGCCTAGACCTACCTGACCCAGATGTGAAACAAGGGATTCCATCCTGCTGGCAAGTAGAGTTTAGAGCAGGACAGGGTCATGTTTTCTCTGTGTTGCAGTTTCTGTAATTCACTGAAGGACTGGGGGAGACGGTACCCAAAGGCAATTGTGTCTTCCACAGGAAATAAAAAAGCAGTGAAAGGTGCTCGTGATCACAGAAATGCTTTATGGCCGAGCACCAGCCTTGCTGTGCTTGAGAAAAATGCAGCAGTGATGGAAGGAGTGAGTCAAATGTAGAATTCCTGTGGCTCCAGAACCGGAGGCAGAACTGACCGTGAGCACTGTCCATTCCTGGCATCAGCCTGTACTGAAGCAGGGTCTTCCCGAAGGGACCCAGTTCCAAGAGTCTCCCTTTCCAATGCAGAAAGCCTCCCCTTAGCAAAGAGGTATCAGGCATCCTCTCCTCTGAGGGTGGCAGGCTTAGAAGCACTGTTGCAAAGTGACAGCCTGTAAGAAAAAAAAGTTAAAACTGTCTAATTTAAGAAGTGCCTAAAGCTCATCTTCCTGGGTGCAGGAGTGAAGGTGTCAGTAATTAACATGTGGGACCACACATTCTCCTTCTCCTAATCCACCTGTGCTCTGTTTCAGGATGTAACCTACAGTATTTTACTCTCATACATCAGAGGGAGACCAAGCCAGTGGCCAGATGACACTTCTGAACTTTAGTCACTGCTCTGAAGCAGTGAGGCACTTGTTTCTGAGACAGAGATGTAATGAATAGTCAGCAGGGAAACTGCAACCTGGGAATGCTGGGTACTGAACAGATCTGTCCAGCTGCTCTGACGAGGAAATGAACACATGCTTCCTTGCACCCAGGGCTGCACTCCAAGGCCCAGCTCTGAGCAGCCCCACTGCCTTTCACAAGGCATGGCCACAGTCAGTTAGGCTCCAGCCAGAACTCTGAACTACTTTACTGAAATACTTTTCACTTTTATTAACTACCTGATCAGAGTGACTAATTTCAAATCCCTCTTTTACACTGGTTGATACCACGTCTTTGGTGTTCACAGCATTACCGTGCACCTTTTCTCCCAAAAGCCTTCATACGTGGAGGGCACCTCTCTGTTTGTATTGCTGGGCTCCTTTCCCCCTGCCGCAGTCACTGCAGCCTGGAGTGAGCAGGGCAGGGTGGTGGGTGCAGCCGGGCAGCAGCAGCTCAGGGGAAGCAGCCACACAACCACGTTCTATACAAGCCATTTATTTGAAATGCCAACTATACGTAGGATAAAGTCAGTGTTACATGCTTCTCAGCAACAGTAGAAAAATAGAACCAGTGAAAACCTTTTTACAACTGTAATGGTACTCAAAAGAGAAATGTATTGTTTTACAATGCATCACACAAGACTAGAATTCAAGTTTGGAGGTACCTAAATAAAAATACTATTTTTTTAAAAAAACACTATGTACAATTGAAGCGTAAACAAGTTTTACAAAGTACTGGTTATGCAGGTTGTAGAAAAAACACTTGCATAGGACATGAAGTCAGTTTAAGAAAGTTTTCTGAGCCTTTAGCATTGAAGGCACTTACTTTATACCAGTAACAACACAAGGACAAGAAACAAATTCTTAACACTGCCGAGGGCAGGGCTGCCTTCTGGCAGTACAGGTAATTACAGAAACCCCAAATGCGGTTTTACACGTTTCCCTCTAAGCTGTTCCCTGCATCCAAGAGGGCTCAGCACCACCTCTACCATAGAAGCATAGAATTATTAAAAGAACAGTGCCTCAAAGAGCATTAGTGTTCTTTCAAAAAAAAAAAACCAAAAAAAGACCCAGAAAAACAACCAAAACAACCAAACCAAAAACCCATACAAAACACCCAACCCCCCTAGGCCCTCCCCTTTCCTGAACCCAAACCAAAAAGACCCCTAAAGACATACATTTGGGACATTCCGGGACCAAAAACCAAGGCTTAGAAGTACAGGTGGCCACAGCCTTAATTTTTGTAAGTGAAAATCCTTAAGAACAGGAAAATACAACATGAAACTGCCAATCAACACAGCAGTTACTACTACACAACTACAATAATTCCGTGGAATAAAACATTTCAAAGGAAGAATGTGTTTTAGGAATTAAGTTATTCATCCATATATTAAGGAAAAGAGGAGTTGGATTTGGGGAAAGGGGAATAAGACCTTTTTGCATGTTGCTCACTAAATGCAAGTCTGAGCTCTCTCTTTAATAGAATAAGGAGCATGAGTCTCTCTCATTCAAAAAAACAATGTTTATACCTCTATCCTCAAGCAAAATAGTCAATAATCTGTCATTTCCATCTAATTTATAGAAGGAAAAGGTGTCAATTTCCAGCCTAATCAGAAAGTGCTTCATGTAAACAAGGAGCTTCTGCACCAAAGTTTCAGTAGACAGAGAACAAGGAGTAGCAGGCAGCACAGGTACGTGTGGTATGCAAGCGAGATGTAGGATGAACACTGGCTTCTGAATAATGCTGCCATGAAAAATGGTCTCACCCCTCTGCACATCCCAAAAAGGAAATCCTGCTCTGGAGTACAAAAATAAAGTCCCAGTAATTCAAGAAAGCCTTCTTTTCCACTTCAAACCAGCTGCCATTAGCTGCCATCTTCTTCCCAATTCAAAATATGCAAGTGAAAACACAGATTGTCTACATGGCCTGATTGTCTTTGTGGCCTCAGAAGGACTTGTCTTTCATTCTGCATCTACTTTTAAACACTTTTTTCAGCCTTTCATTAATACTCTGCAGTTCCTGAGACTTCAGAAACAATTTTGTACTCTAAAATGCAGACATGTCCTCCCCAGAGGCATTTCTCACAAGCTTATTCCAAAGTCAAAGCATTTCATGATTTCCCTCAAACCATAACCTTAAAACTTTTCTTCATCAGCCACACCCCCCCTAAATTTCAAGCTTTAAAGTTCTATCTGTAGATCTCAGTCCCACTTCTGCCCAAGTACACAATGCCACATCAAACTATGATAATCAAAATAGTTTTCCTGAAGTACATCCATCTGTTTTAGGCAAAAATATTAAGAATATTAAGTTTTCTGAGGGCAGCTGTAAATTTTTAGCAGTTAAGCTGCCAACACATACATGATGCAAGTCCAGAGAGTTTCAGGGTTCTTGTCTGTGCTGCAAGTTACTGGTTCTACTGAGCTGGTCTCACGCAGGTGAGGATGAGACCTCGTGTGCGGTTAGAGCTACGCAGTCAGACAGCACTGTGCTCAAATCTTCAGAAGAAACCCAAGGAGCCTCAGCCCCGTAACCTGCAGCAGCACCACCCCCCCACTGACACCTTCTTGCATTTAACAGTGTTCTACACCACAGTCCCGTGGAAATCCCACAGATGGGTGATGAAGCCAGGACCACCCAGTGCCTTGTCTGTGGGCAAAAAAAAAAGATAAAAAAAGCTGAGACAGGGAAAAAAAAATCTCCCCTCACCCACAAGACACATCACCTGCAGAGTTTAGACAAGTTTCTGCTCCAGTCCTACACCATGCTTTCCATGGCTGCATCTCAAAAGGAGCACCTGCAGAACTACCACAGAAGCAGGTCTATAGATGTGTCTGCAGGAGACACAGAGTTTACTGGTTCAAAGACCCAGATCTCAATTCATCTAGAAGCTATTTGGTAGTTTGGAAATGCAGTATTCAATATATTTCAGTAACACTGTGTTGTTAACAGGCCCTTCATATTTTAATGAAACACATTAGTAAGAATTTGCCATCAACTAAAACCAAAAGTAAAGTTGCAGCAAGATTTCTGTTAAACAGTATTAAGCACTTTGAGCTGCAGGAAACAATTCAACCTAACCTTAAAGCAGTCCTTAGGTCACACCTGGGACTATAGTTTTCTATTACAGGGAAACCCATTACAGAACTGCATTTAACTCCCCACCAAACAGGACTTTACCAGCAATCACTACTCTGCAGTGGCATCAGATCCCTATCCTGATTGCAATGAATTTGTTGTTAGAACTGCACAGTGAATAATAAGGATGTACTTCATAATTGTAACCCTTCCCCTGCTACTCTGCTGAACCCTGCCCCAGTGGCAGGAGCCAGCCCAGACCAGCATCCTTCCCTCCTCACATCCTGTTAACAGGGGAATCTCATTTCTGTGCTTTCAAAAAGCAAATCAGGCAATGGAGGTGTAATTTAAGAGTGCCAAAGCTTCACGTGTGCGGTGATGCTGAAGCAGTGACTTCACTTGGATTCTGCTCACAGAACAGCTGCACCTGTGGGGCCAGCACAGGAACACTGAATGACATCACTGAGAGTGAAGCCCTTTTGTAAGCACAGGCAGGAGAAAGCAAGGCCATGGGCTGCCACCCCGGCACCGCCGCGGAGGGAAACCCTCCCACATGCTCAGGCAACAGCCAAGGTCCTGTGCCTCGTCTTCCTGACTCTCCACGAGTTAGCAGGAACCCGCTCATCTGCTCTTCACTTACCCACGGGTGAGCAGCTGGAAGAACAAGTAATTACTGTAATTTTTACAGTATTTCTACATTTATCTCTAAATGGGCAAATCAGCAATTCTAGTCTGTCTAGTAAGTGCTTCCTGCTTCCAGGTGATCATGGACTCCTCCACGGTCACAGCCGAAACAAAAGTAAACAGACTCGTACTGTTATATTCCTGTGAATTTCACAGGAATTTGGATTCCTAAATATCCCTCTGGGTTTTTAAAACCACAAATGTAATTCTTGAAGTGGGTTTGCTATGTATATAAAGATAAGACCAGCTGCCAGAACTTTTCAAACAAAATATTAGATTGGATTCTTGCCATAGTCGTAAAAATCAGGAAGATTTCAATCTAAACAAACAAAAAAAATCCAACTTAAAATGCAGGTTTTTTGATGTGCTGTTCTTTGGAATTCCTATAATTAAAAAATAAACGCACTGTTATTATCTCATAAGAAAATACATTTCATAATGTGCAACCCAATGCACATAGAGAATCAGCATGTGAAAGGGTAAATGCAAAAGTATGAAAATACAGTCCTTTAAATGTGACATTAAAGTTTAACATATTAGTACAAAACTAATACACTAAAATAGATGTACAGGTGCAAAAGGCTACCAGGTTGTAGAAAAAAGGTACCAGTTTCTGTTTTTTTAAAAGGCTTAATTAAATCTGCTCCAAAAAAAATTGCGACAAAATAAACCCAGAAGCAGCATTAAAACCAAACTGATAACATGCCATCTCTAATAAAGTAATGTATGTACAAAACAAGTGAGCAAAGCTGAATTTTTCTGCTGGCATGAAAGAATTTCTCTGACACAAGTCAGGCCAAAAGTTGCAAGGAATGGGATGTTTACAACTCTTAGGCACAGAGAAATAGTGGAGGTTGTTTTCATAGGGCAGATTTTTTGTACAGGAAGTCTGGTTTGTTTGGAGACCTCCTTCCTCTGCTTACTCCATCTTCCCTTTCCAAATCTACATTTCTCTGTGCTCCATGTTCCAATGGCTCATCATCTGCCAGTCTCCTACTGGGTCTCTCTTCTGGCACGTCAGAGTTGTATGCAGCGAGTGAAGGTCTGCTGGAGGTTAGCCCATAGGTTAAATCTGTTTCCATTTTTGTTCTTCCCCTGACGTGAACAGGGCCATTCCCAGCATTTTCCTGGGTAGCCAGTGCCAAGTCCAGTCGCTGGGGAGGCTGTTCTAAGACATCGAGGTGTATTGGCTCATTCTTTTGCCTGTGTTGATGCCCATCTTGCGAGAGCAGGTATTCCCTCCTAGAATCCTCTTGCTTTTTAGGAGATATCTGGGAAGGTAGATAGGCTGACTTTAAGCCACTTGGTGATGCCTTACTGTGGCTGTACAAATCTGGGCCAAAATAAATGCCTTGTGAAGGCGAAGGACTGTGCCTGTTGGGTGCTGGAGTAGAGGGTCTGCATGCAGCATTAGAGAAGTCATAGAAGTCAGGATATTCCTGCGGATTTTCTCGAGCATCTATTTTTTGCTCTGTTGCATGTTTTTTCCGAGAAGTAGGCATGTGTCTGTTCTGAATACATGAAATGTGCTGGGGTGGGCCAGGCCCTACCTCTGTAACTGCCTGGCTGAGCTCCGTGTCCACCGTGAGCTCTGGTAATCTTCTGTCTTTCAAAGACATTGCTGACACACCCATTGCGATGTCTGGCATCAGTTCATTTAGCAAGGGCTGAGTACACTGGAAAAGAAAAGAAATTGGTCCATGGAAACAAAGACAAGAGATAAACACAAATTGTATTTAGGATCGTTTTTGTAATTCAAAATGGCATTTTCTTAATCTACTTTAGTCTTGCCAACTTCAGTCTGTAAGTTTCTTGCACTGTTTAAAGAACACATCTATCCACAAACCTTCACCTTAAGACAACTGCTAATGGGAAGAAAATAAAATCAATTTTTCCAATCAGAACTTGAAATCAAAATCAAATCTGCATCTAATGTGCCACAACTACACACTGACAGTTTTTTCACTGCAGAAATAAATTACCAAATTCTTCATTCAGCACTTTCTGTGTTTCATAAAGCTGTGTCTTTACTGGATACCTTATAGTCCATTGTTTTTATTGCATCGTATTGTAGTTCAGCAACTATAATGACTGCTTTTAAATGCTGTAACCAACTCCTTTGTAGCAACAATTACCAATTTCTGCTTGCCAATTCCATTTCAAGTACTTCTCAGCTATAAAGCTTTCATACTTTTCACACATGTATAAAGGCAACCTGTTTACTTCAGACTACTTACCTGTAAATAGCCAAAATATCCCCACTACTTCTACCTGTGAATTACAGTGGGCAGCCCACTACTGAAGTTGGCTTATGCTTTTGTTTTAGTGTAGAGCAAAATACATTTGCCACACAAGGGGCAGCTGAGGTCACTTGGTCTGTTCAGCCTGGAGGAGACTGAGGGGAGACCTCAGTTACTGCCGTTACAGTAGGGGGAACTGCAGTTACAACTTCCTTGTGAGGGGAAGAGGAGGGGCAGATACTGATCTCTGTTGTGACCAATGACAGGACTGGTCACAAGACTGGTTCTTCACCCAGAGGGTGGTTGGGCACTGAAACAGACCTTGTGGGTGCCTTCCTACTCAGGATATTCTGTGATTCTGTAATTTCAGAAGATTTCCGAGTGCCATATGCCCCTCCAATAATGCTCCTGCCCTGGAATGTTCATTCTTCCAGGGATTAGGGCACGCATTTGGGATAGAGAATGCTGACAGACAGTTTGGTAGAAAAACCTAAGCAACAAGGACTCTGTTTTTATTTAACAAAGCCAAGTTACTTCACCATAAGAATTCTCTCCAGTTCCTTCCATGAGGTACTCTGAGCAGCCAGAAATAGGCAAGAGAGGAGAAACCACAACACTTACTACTTGCTTCTCAGCTGCCATCACTGCTGCTGCTGCCGCCACCGTTTGCCGCCCCAGCGCCGCGGTGTTGGTGCAGTCGGGAGGCGCTGCCTTCACGCCGGGCAGGTAAACAGGGGGCGCAGCTTTGGGAGCGGTTCGCGAGTGGAACAGCGAGTGGTTACACGGGTAAGAGAAGGACCGGGAGGGATGTTGACTTGGCACCCTTTGTTTCCAGCCCACTTTGAACTGGTTATGAATAGGAGTTGCTGGTGGGTGGTATGGAGGTGGAGGAGGGGGCAATGGTGGATGGAAGGCCACGAAAGAGTCCAGTTCTGTAAACATGGTTTCTGCAGTGGGAGTGCTGTTGACGCGACATCGTCCAGACTGTCTCACTGTCAGCAGTGGGCTTTCATCCCCAAATCGCTCATCAGGAAAGAATTTGTGAGGATTCTGCAAAGGTAAAAAACCCCAGCATGTTACAAGACAAAGTAGGAAGCCATCAAGAAAAATCTCCCCAACTAACACTCAAACATGCTAATACTGTAACTGCCTGGCTGTGCTGCATACAAGCTCACCAACACTCAAGGTGACTACAGCTACCATTCAAAACGGATTGGGGTTTTTTTAAAACAAGACAAGAACATCAGATTCAGTGTAAGCTGACCAACAAATGCAGTAGCATATGCTTTAGCACCAGTGTATAAACAGAAGAGGGACTTTCAGTTTCCCAGTCCTGACATGTGCTGTGCAGACCTACAGCATAAGTTACCACTTTTTCTCCTCTCTGTTTTAAGAATAAATAATAATCTAGGTTTCAAGTTATGGTTCACTGTTCTCATCAACTCTCTCTTTAGCAGTTTTATTTTGTCCCCAAAATTTGCACAAATAAGAGCCTCCTGAATGGCAATTACTCTTAAGAAAACTATTTATACATTGCACTTACAGCTTTATAAAATCACATAACATCAAATGCAAATGGCATTTGCACCTGGATAGTCACGCAGGCATTTCAAAGCACTTGTGCACCTGCATCTATACACAGCAAGTACTCCTACTGCAGAATACACAATCAAGTCCCTTGACGGTCTTACACAGCCATTCTTCATACCTGCAGGAGCTCAGCAGCAGCATCAGAAAGCCCAAATTCCCGCAGCACACGGATCTGGATCTCGTAACTGACGGTGGCGCCTTCCCCACAGTTCAGAGCGTAGGCTCTCTGCACCTGCTCCGTGTGGCGCAGCTCCTGCAGCCGCCTGATCATCTCTTTCACAACCAGGAGATTGGGAACTGGAGGGATAACACAGAATGGGGTGGGGATAAGACAGAGTCCTTTTTTTCAACTATGAGACAGTGAGTTTGATTACAATGGTTAGATTTATTCTGAAGGAAAAATCTAACACCAGGCTGCTCTGCTTTTGCTTTTTTTTAAGAAGCATTCTGCCAAGAACTGTTCAACTTACACATGTTCCATGGAGCATCATTAAGCCATATGGGATAACACATATTATACAAATGATAAAAACATACACCACTTCTCCAGCTTTTGCTAAAATGAGCCACAAATAGAACTTTCTTTGTAAACCCCTTATGATGCAGGAATTCCATAATTTGAAGTGGGGGCAGGATATTTTAAATAACAACTGAATGTTCTCTCATGAATTGCACAGGCCAAGAATTCATTGATTTTTTTGGCATACACTTCATACTTCTAATGCAGTTCTGTAATCAAAAGACCATAATGCCAGTATGTAACTAGAGAAAGGGCATTTTACAAAAGTTACACAAACTGTAAGCCAACAAAAACCTGTTAAAATTATGTTGTTTTATGCAGTCATATCGAAATAATTTTTTAAAAACCATTCCAAAAGAAATTAATGTATAATTTTGGGTATTTATCCTGTTGCAAAACTTTCTCATGCCACTTCTTACTGCTGTTTGATGATGAATGATATTTCTCTATGGTGTTTCTATCCTAAGGAAAATGTGCATATTAATAGAGAAGACAAATCCAGATTTCTGAGTAAGTCCTGGTGTCTGTAAAGCTTCGTCAGCTTTACAAGTGTTATGTATTACCATGACCAGATGTCTGTAATGAAAGCTCATAAAAATTAAACAGATCATACAGCAATAACAGTGTGAGAAGACATTTGCATTACAGTGAAGGTGAAACATCACACAATTACAACTGGTCCCAATTTCACAAAGTTTACATTGGTACATGAAGGAGAAGTATATGTAGTGCAAAATATTCCCCCCCTCAATGGAGTACCTGTACTGAGAGGGGAGGGAAGGAACCCATTCTAACCAGTCTTCAAGGCCTGTAAATAAGTCTTCTACCCTCCACACACTTAAATTCTCTGAAAAAATCCCAGTTTAGCAGCCAGATGTTTAGCTACAGCCAGCATTTTGCTAATACTTACAGAAGAGAATCTAAGAGAAGTCTGAAGCAGTTCTCCAAACTAGTAGGCATAAAAATGATATAAGGTTTTCATTAAAAAATACTGTCTTCTCAAGCCCTGGTTTGTTTTGGGTTTTTTACTATTATTCATGTAAAACACATGGAAGAAAGATTATGTATATAAAAAAATACAATTATCTGGGCTGCAAGATTTCTAATTCAGACTGAAACTGAAAAATGTGTAAAGAAACCCAACCACTTGCAGAACCTGGCCTCAAGTTAGAGCAGGCTTCAGCTGAACTCACTTGACAATAGTGCTGCAGAAAGAGCACTAAAACACACTGCAAGCAGGTTTGTGCAAATACAGCTTCAGGCAGAGGGTCCAAGGAGAAGTCAGGGACAGAGGGGGAACATCTGAGCTGTGAAGCACACCCTGTTCTGAGCCCGGCCCAAGGCCATGGAGGCAATGCTGCCCAGTTCTCCCGCCGGCACTCCCGGTGCTCCACCTATGCTTCAGGATGGATTTCTCCACAAGTCAGGGTTTGGGACAGGCTTTAATCTCCTCACATTAACTGGGCCCCATCTGCCCATTCTAGCAAAAAGGTATTGGCAAACCAATCAATTATTTTGCTTAATTACAGGACTAAGCAAAGCAGACAGTTGCCAGGACACAGTTCCTGTGCTGCAACTACTGTCCAGGCTCAGAGCTCATATCTACGTTCAAATCAAAGGACTGGCAATAAGTCCTACCAATTAAATTGCACAGAACCAAGATGCAGAGGAGTTTCAGATTGGTCAAGATGTCTTCTGCTTGCCAACAGAGCCAGTTTTTTTAAGAACATGAGAACTTGGGCAAAACATTGCAGATCTCTGAGAACCTGTTGCCTTTCTCAACTTCTTTGGAAATTAGGATTAAGCAAAGTGTTATCAAAGTCCATCTTATATGAAATACTTTAGATTCCATTAATGGTAAGTATATCTACACTTTCCCGGGGAGGGAAGTCCAAGTACTATCAGGCACTGCTGAGATGCCACAGTTTTGCTGAGAGGTCCAAATTTCTAAACAAACTTTTATTGAATTTTTTAAACAGAAATTTTCAGAAGCTCCTTTTCAGCTTTATCAAGTTTCTTCCCAGACTACGAGAAGCAAACAAATCAAAACCATTCTCCAAATTTTCCTAGAAATCTAACTACTAAACAGTATTTCAAATCTTCCTAACACTTCAAATTAAATTCTCTTGCAGCAATTTCAATCCATTAGTTTGGTCCTGGCTCTAGCATCTGAAAGAACAGTTTATCTACTTCCTTTCAACGCATCTGACTGAAGAGAGACATAATTGATATACAAAGAGCTTCTAAAATGAGGAATGCCACAGGCACAGCATTTTCCACTTCCTCCATTTAAATTTAATCTTGCTCATTTAGCTATCTAATCCTGCCCTCCAAAACATCCACTGACCCTGCCAACTTGTCATCAGTTGCAAGTTTTGCCAGTGTTTTCTCTATGCACACTGAGTATTAATGGGGCAGGGGAAAGGCAGGAAGAGCTAGATGCTTTAGGAACCCCACTAGATACATTCTTCCAGTCTGACACCAAAAGATCATACACATAAATGACAAAATATATTTAGTATAGATTTTCCTGGCTTGCCTATGGGAAATGTCACACCAATCATCCTGAAGTCATGAGAGGCCATATTTACTTGAGCCTATAAAAATGTACTCTGACATATTCTTCCACAAGGAATTAAGTTGGTTTGGCTTCAAAGCTAAAGTGGATTTGGTAAATTGAAGTAAATGTGTTTTGAGTGCCCACTTCCAGTACTTCTTTAGCATGCTGAGTTCAGCTGATTTCCTTAGAAGTTATGTTCTCTGGCTTTTGATTTTTGAAATAATTTTTCCACACTCACAGATCTTACCTACATGGGACAACTGGTTTGTAGAAAACTGAGTACCCTATAGAAAATTCTGAGAATAGAGAGCCAAGCTCTAGCAAGTGTTCTACTGTGTTTAACCAGTCCAAGGGTTTTGTTCTCCAACTCGTTACTCTGCCATCCAAAACCAGTTAATGTCTTTGGGACAGACCAAAGCAAAAGGACTATTCCTGGTGCAGAACTACTCTCTGAGGAAATGATGAAGTTCAGTAACTGACACCGACTCCCTCCAGGCACGGGAAGCGATCAGGAGCTCACCTGGGATCTCGTTGGCTATAACTGAGGGAGGACTGGTCTGGTTAGTGCTGACTTGCTGGTGGGTGATGACATGGCAGCACTGCGGCACCGCGTTGTTCACCATGTACAGCGTGTCGGGCACGTTGGACATTCGCACCATCCGCAGGCGAACGAGGTCGGTCTGCTCCACCATCATCTCATCCAGCACCGACTGCAACGACAGCCACCAGAGCCTCCTGAAGGCACTGCACACACCCCACTGCCCCTGCTGCAAGCACAGCCCCAGCGGCACCAGTCCAGCCACGTCCACACCATAGTACCTTTGTCAGGTCACAAACAACATCTGGCTTTTCATCAGCATTTTCTATCCCGTTTTCCAGCCATGATCATAGCTGAGTTTGAGCTAAGAGCAGGCAGGAGAATAGTTTGGGAAGGACGCTTTGTTTACTTTAACCTGTCAGATTAGAACTGACCTTCTCGAGGCCAGACACTTCTGCACTTAAGACAATTACTGCTTGTGAGTCTCAACATTCAGTGCATTGAGTAGAAGACACTAGCCTGAAAATGAAACATGTTTTCCTCAGACATCTAAAAAATAGAAAAGTATTTATGCCTACCCTTTGAAGATTCTTACTTAAGATCAAATGAAATTATTTCAAAAAATGGGAGACTAGCAGGGGAGTTAAAAAAAAAAAAAAGTAAAAAATCACTCGTTCACAATTCTTTCGTTTTACAATAATTAAACTATCTATAGGAGGAGTAAAGTTACCAGAGACTACGTGTAAGAGTCCTCCCTCTAACGTTAAAAAGCCTTAAAATGCTTAAAAATATTAACAGCATAATATGAAACCAGTACTAACAAGCAGGAATTCTGACAGGGGTATGGGGGTTGTAAGAAAGCATTTTTTTTTACTTTGGATAAATAATAAAGCACTCCCATAGCATATACCCGAAAACTTAGAGTCAAAGCTTTTATCATGTTTTTG
Source organism: Irena cyanogastra (assembly GCA_013397155.1). Lineage (NCBI taxonomy): Eukaryota > Metazoa > Chordata > Aves > Passeriformes > Irenidae > Irena > Irena cyanogastra. The sequence continues at coordinate 1,226,922 of VWZV01011967.1, read as the reverse complement.
TTAGTTTTAGAAATCCAAGATACAAAGAGAACATTTTAACCAGCTAGTCTTCCTTTGCTATTTTAGTGCCACTTGTTGCTCTCTAGCTGCTGTGCCCACAATGCAAAGTAATTTTATTTTTCCCTTCCCTCACGGAGGATATCAACAATGTCTTATACCTATAAAAAACATTTTCTCTCCTAGGCACAGGGCAAAAGCTCCAAATTCACCAGAGCAGATGTCAGTGTCTGTACGTGATGTGGATGTACACAGCTTCACCTAACCCTCTTGTTGTGTCGTCACCTGCATTGCTGGGACTCACAAGCTCTCAACTCAAGTCAGAGCTACCTGAAGTGGTGGCACTAGTCAGTGACACAAAAAACTCCCACTCTGTCAAACACAATGTGGCACGTTCCTGCCCCATACAGCACCATCTCCACCCTGCCACCAAACGTCACCACCAGAGATGCTGCAAGATCTTCAGCTTGACAGTGCTCATGCAAGAAATTAAATGGGGAAGCAATTGCCTGAGAGGGAAACAAAGGACTTCATTCAAATTGGACACAGGGTATTTATTCCATTTTGCGGAGGATCACAAGATTTTGGGTATGTTCTGATTCGAACAAGAAGATGAAATATCAGTCCTCTGCCGAGTGGAATAGCAGTTCCCCACCCAGCTCTGGTGAGAGCTGGGGAGCCTGAAAGAGCTGGCATCAAGGTTGCTGACTAGCTGCAGACTGGGACTCTCAGGCTCTCACCTTGCCATCCGCCTGCCAGGAGGGCTGCCGAGGAGCTGGGCCGGCAAACTGGCTGGAAACCAGGGAGGTTTCCCTCAGAACGTTGCTTTGTTTCCGGTGGAATTTCATCAAGATCTGTCTCGCAAACATTTCAATTTTGACAAAAAAAAATTGTGTTGAAATTTTTCTGACCAGTTCTAGAGACTTGAGCCTGATGATCAATCTTGTAAGTCTTGTTAAACTGAAAATGTTAGTATTTTAGGCCAGTACATGTAAAGAGACACAAAACATCCCAAAATCTTTCCCTGTTTACAGAACCCCCTGTTGACTCCAATCTGAGAACAGTCAAGTGTTGCTGATATTACCTTAGCCTCCTCCACGTATGGTGAGAACAGTCTTGGCCGCACATATATTCCCGCATTTTTTTGCCGCAGCCAGGCATTTGACTTTCCACCTTCTGATGTTGGTAGCATGTCTGAAGGAGGAGTACTAATCAGGCCTCTCTTCATCTTTAAGAATCAAGAAAGAGTTTTACATTTTTTAAAATATTAATAAGATAAAAACTTGCAATAAATGCATTCTTTACACTGAATCCTTAAACCACTGATTTTTCTTTAGCCTTTTGATAGATTTAAAGAACACAAAACCTAACTAGGAAAAGTGTTGCACATCTATTACTTTCAATGATAACATTTTAAAAGCTAATCCTTAAAATAAACAAACAAAACCAGCATCCACCAAAGCAAAAAAACCCTCACACCTGAGCACTAACATGTGAAGTACAAAGAACCCAGAGACGGTATTTGCATGAGACTACTGACTTACTGCATCACTCAGTACTTCACTATTCATGGGTAAGATGTGCTCAATGCGGACAAAAGGTAAAAGTGGAGACAGGATCTCCCTCAGCTCTTCAATGTCAAGATCTCTCCTCTTCACGCCTCTTTTATTCACACTGTGAGCAGTACCACTGAGTAAATTAGGCTCTGTGGGAAGGAACAAGACATGCTAAGTTTTCATCAGAAAGTTTCAAGAGGACAGCGGGAGGTACAGGGCTTACCTTACAGGAGAAGTTAAAGAAAAGGAAGGAAAATGCTCATTTTATATCAGTAGGGCTCATCAGCACTGTTCCACAAAACCAACAACCGAACATGGCACTTGGTGAGGGGTGACAGGATTGACAGGATTGTGGATTGGTCAAAGGTTGGATCCTATGATCCTGGAAGTCTTCTCCAACCTAAATGATTCTGTGATTCTACCTCATGCCTTAAAATCTTATATGAAGCATCCACAGAGACAGGTTCAGTTTATACAGCACAAGTCATTGGCACAGCTGCCAGTTCCAAAGTGTAAGCCAGGCAGAAAATACAAACATAGCATTTGCTACAAACATTTGGAAAGCTCTGTTAGGAGCTATGCTATGAAAGCAGTTGTACCTCCCCACTAGCAGTTCCCCCCCAGACTCTCTCCTGTAGCTCCTCTGCCTTTCCCCAGAAATTTTCAGACACTTTCTGTAAATTAAGGTCTGAGAGTCCTCAGGGATACATTATTCTAGCTTCCTTGTGTAACCCACCTCAGTAACATGGTGTCAAGCCCACTCAAATTGCTCTCATAGTCACGGCACACCTATTTGTACCAGAAGTGGCACCTTCCTGGAGACAGCAAGATGACCATGCAGCCCATGTGTGGTATTTCAGGTATTGTACCCAACCTGAATTTGACTGGTTAGTCTCCCTCTTTGAGGAAACCCATCAAACATACCCACCCCTCTCTCAGTACACGCAGCTCAAGTTAAAGCCACAGCTCCTTACATTCTCTAATGCTTTGTGGCATTTTAGCGACACCATCACACATTCAGAGCTGCAATACAAGGAGTGTCACTGAGGAATTCAGATGAAGTTACTAGACTAAATCTGGCCCTAATCTGACAGAATTTGGCCTCGCTTTTATTTCTGCTTTTGCTTATTGTGTTTTCTGATGATCCCAGATAAGAGATGTGAGCTGTTTACTTAATGAATGCCAGAGCAAGAAGCTGTGCAGTGATCCCAAAGGAGCAGCTGCTGCCCCAGCCCAGGTCTGTTTAACTGCCTCCATTATGTTCCAATGTGCCCTAGGACAAACACTTGGAAAATCCTGTTTTGGAAATAGGTAAATACTTACTCAGCACACTTAGAAGCACATCCTTTAACGAACTTTTTGTTGCATTTCATAAAACATGTACATTTCAAAGCAGTTGTATTGCAAGTAGTAACAGTGGATTTCAAAAGCACGGCCAGCCTTCCCAAGACAGTACTTACACCAGTACTGCTCTGTTTTTACTCAGGCAGGTTCCTCCCTTTCTGTTCCTCTTGTGGCACTATGTGATTGACACTGCGTAGTGCAGATGAACTACAAGATCCTTGCATTTGTTATTTGGGACATACATGTTTAACCTACTTCCCATATCCCACACGTGTAAGATTGGCCCTGAAGTTACCACTGTAGCAATAATGTGCATCTAGGCCAATAAAAATACATTTACATCTACTTTAGGGAAAACCCTGGTGCCGCTTGTTGGCTTGTTTCTCACTAGCACAGATTCCTGTCAGAGAGACGCCCAAACTGAAGTGAAAGGCTGACACAGTAAACTAAGAGTAAAACTACTGTGAGAAGCCTGCATAACAAGACACTGCAGGGTGTTTTTATTTGACGAATTACTTACAAGAAAAATAATTATGAGACAACAGGAAATGAACCAGACTTCAAAATCAGACAGTCATAGAGGCTGAAAGCACCTCTAAAAGTTTAGTTCAGTCACAACCAATGCCCTCTTCCCACATTTCCCCAGGTAAGGTACAACACATTGCCCTTCACTGCATCCAGCTGGGCAACCTGTGCCAGTGTCTGACCATCTTCACAGTTTCTTGTATTTCAGTTAATGCCTCATTGCCTCTCATCTTGTCCTGGGTGCCAAGAGAAAAATGCTGCTCTATTTTCTTTGCTTCCTGCCATTAGATATTTATAGACTCTGCTAAGATCCCCTCTAAGCCTTTTCTTCTTCAGGCTAAACAATCCCATCTCTCTCAGAATGCTGTGTTCTCATTTTAGATAACAAAATCTTTAAAGAAAGCAAGATCATTTGCTTTCTTTTGACTATACTATGGACAAAGTAGATTGAATTTCCCTAAGTTACAGACTCACAAAACAGAACTGCCATAAATTTTGGTTTATTTGGTTTCATACTGCACAGTTTAAAGGATCCTCACCTCGATCTGCTATCCTCTTCATCAACTGGTGTTCTCCCCATTTAATCAGATACTTAAGAATATCTTGTTCACTTGCCTGTAGAAAGAGAAAGTCAGTAATCTGTATATGTTTAATGTCACATGCACACACACAAAAGAAAAAAAAAATCACAGGTCTTTTACAGTTCTAAAGAAACACAGTTGTACCTAAGCATGAAGTATTTGCACTTTATGATCCGCTTACCACTTTCTCCTAATATTTTAAGCTGTACTACAGATATATCACCACCATAATTTCTAGATTCATATTACTTACTGAATTCCTAGGAAGAAGTTTTGTATAGAAGGAAAATTTTTATTTAGTATGGCAACTTTCAGGTATAAAGTTTGAATTAATAAACTTAATTGAAAGGGGCAGTTCTACCTCTCGATGTTTCAAGTTTTTGTTTAACATTAAAAATTCAGCAATATAAGCTGTCATGGAAGATCAACAGTACTGTTAACTGTAATTTCTGAAATGTTTCAAGTAAACAAAACTTTTAAAAAAAACACTCTAAATATTCTCTAGCACTTAACCGTTTACAAAAAGGTAAGATTGAGATAAATGCAGTTTTAAAAAAATCTAGTAATCTTTAAGCTATTAAATGGTGCTCATCATTGTAAAGATATCTCCCCTGAAGAGCAATGGTAGCAAAAATCCAGAATCCTTCTGTTGGCCACTACAGTTCTCTCTCCCTAAAACGACACAATCACTGAAGGCAAGCCACAAAAAAAAAAGAAAAAAAAAAAGAGCGAAAAAAAGTGCAATACTAGTCAGAGACAGTATTTTTCTCTCTCCATGAAAATAAATAGAGTTTTCTGAACCATTTCTAGCTTATTAGCTCCCACTGCCCCAAATTAGCATGTGTTGTTACAGTAAAACTACTCCCACTATGTAATTTTACAAATTTCTTTAACAGGAAAGGCAAATGTTAGGTTCAGAAATGCTCTGTTTAAAATAATTTGCATCCATTTATAAACTATTATTAGACTTCTAAGCAACAGCATATACCACATTTGGGTTGTGTTACAAGCCAACAACAAAACAATTTTCTTAATCACTACTTCCATTTCATTTTTTTACATATTAAGAAAGAGTGCTTAGTGTGTACAAGCCCTCTTCAGCCTACAATCTAAAATCAACTACTCCCAAGCATTTCCTAGCAGTGGTATAATACCTCCTGCTAGTTCTAGCAGGACCAGCTGTATTGTGCACTGCAGGTTACCTGTAAATAGTCAGACTGAATAGCTGTGAGCAGGTGGTCCTTGCTGAGTTCGTAGAAGACCTCTGAAGTCATGACCTGGGTGAACTCCTCACAGAGGAAATGCAGCGCTTGGCGATGTACCCACTTGGAACCGTAGGGCTGAGAGCTCCACTTCAGAATGGCAATCAAGGTGTCCAGGGAGATGCTCTCAGCAATAATATCTTCACAGCCTACGAAACAAGGGCAACAATCAACAATGCTGTTACAGAGGCACTTGGACCCTGAAAGAATAGTACATGTGGCTAAATCTGTAATAGAAAGGGTTACACACATCCAGTGAGAGTAAAGACAGATGCCCTACAGATCAAGGTTGAAAACAAGGTTATATTTTGACTAGAAGTACAATAATTTCAAGTTTATGACTCCAACTTTACAGTTACTCACTTTTTAAAGGCAAATGAAGTATCATGGCTGCTGGCATGCCTGGATAAACAACTGGAAAGCTAGTTCAACCCAATCAGAACCCCCTTTGGTTATCTGAGTGTTTAACACATTTTAACATTGAGAATTTGAGTCACTATCCTTCGCAGTAGATTCACAGAAACCCATGAACTGTAACAAAGGTGGGATTTTTGCCTGTATCACTGTGCTCATGGACCCTCCTGAGACAGACCATGGAGAGGAGAAGAAACACAAGCTGTAACAGTGCTGGTACTCAGCTACTCGGTACAGGATGAGGGCAGCAAAGCATCATTTTCTGACTCACAGAAAAGGCAGGAAGCAGTGGATGGCTGCTCCAGGCCACCACAATGGCCTCGTATTCAGCAAGACACAGAGAGTGCCTGGACAGGGAGCACATTGTCTAACAGGGAAGCAGAAGGGAGGCAGATTTATGGAGAGTCTGCTAGATTCTCCCTACCCATTGCTTTATTAGGATTTACTCTTTCACAGTATACACGTTTTCTGAAGGAGAGAGAGTATAATTAAAATTCCTGAAGGGAAATGGAGCTGATTTGGAAGAAATGAGGGAAGACATGCTGTAGGAGGGCTGAAAACATGGGTACTTGGGACTACGGAGTTCAGACAGATGGTACCACAACGTTGATAACTTGAAGTCTCCAACAGCACTTTGTTGATTTCATTTGTACATCTGGCTTAGCTCACAGATAGCAATTTAAGGAAAAAAATTCTCAGAATTATACATTCCAGTCTCAACCCACTACAGCCACAAAATTACAGCTGTGCTTATGCCTACACGAGGAGACCAGACAGTTCAGAGCTACATGTCTACACTGCAATTTTACTTCTTATACATCATCATTTTTCTCTCAGTTTCAAAGATACCTAGAAACGAAACTTTGGTGTTTAGGGATGTATATCGCATTACTGAGCTCCTGAAACAAGCTGAGTAAAAAAGTGTTTAGCACAGTAATCTCAGCCCTAGTTATGACAAAGAAGAGTCTCCTGATGCTACATATTTTGGTATTGGCTGCACACAGATAAAACACACTAGCAACAATTAACAGAAAAGAAAAATCTTACTTTTCTACATAGGGAAACATACAGAATATACAGTGTTCATTCAATTTCCATTGTAACTAATAATGTGAAAGATATGGAGTAGGTAGTAATAAGTGAACAAGCTTCTTCGAGTAGGAGGGAATCTGTCAAAGGAGCTACGACTTAGAAGTAAAGTCACTAAAATGGGAATTTAAACAGGAGGGTTAAGAAGGTAGTGGAATGTAACAGTTTAAACATGATACTGGTTATAAATTTACCTGTCCTACTAGACATACATATTTGTACCCACTATAACAACCACCAATGTGGTAATTGTAAGAACAATATTGTCACTGTAATCGTAAGAAACGACACAGATTCCAAAGGCTGGGGTTGCAGAAATTCTACCTTTACTTTGAATTCTTCTCCTTTTATACACTGTTCCAATCCAGCTGGACCAGACTGGTCAATTAATCAATATATTTCACCTGGTTGGCTAGCTAGCTCAACGCCCTTCATATAAACAATCTTTGGGAGAACAGGAAAACAGAAAGTAGGAGAAACAGCACCTGCAGGTTGTTTGTAATAACAAGTTATCATTGTTTGGGTTCAACTTACTTAGCGCCTCACAAGCCAATCCTGGGAAAATTAGGTTTTTCACTCTCTGACCAGGCTGTGGCAACCACACAATATTCTACCAATAAATTTTCTCAGCTTTTCAGGAATATGCCTGAATACAGAGTTTTGGACACAATCTTTATTAAATTTCTAAAGCCATTTATAAGAGTAATGTCTGTCCCCCAACAGTAGTGCATTTTACACCAGTTCATATTTAAACAAAACTTTCCTCAACAAACAGCTGGGTGATTTTTTTTTCACGTCTGATCCACCTGAGAAAAGGAAGACTGAATGCAGCCACTGACAGAAGGGCTACCCAAAGCACACACATTTCAGCACATGCAGCATTACACTGTGCATCCCCAGACAGACTCTCCATTTGCTTCTGACAAAGGGGTGAGTGGTGAGTTATGTTTCAACACAACTGCTTTGTCCTTCAGCATTACTGAAATAGTGTGGCACTCCTCAGAGACACTTATCTCCATGAGGTTATATATTATCATTACTAGTAAGAACAGGTGCCTCATTATCGATATGGACCTCTAACCTGCATGGCAAGCACTGGCCTGAAGTGAGCAGGGCACAGGCAAAAAAGACAGGTTGGAGGCACTTGGAACATCACTCCAGTCATCACTGGTACAGGTAAGAGCAGAGGATGAGAACTGCTCTGAAATAGATTCCGTGGGTTGAGGTACAGGTTGGTGAAACTGCCCCCTCTAGATGGGGGAATTCCCCAGATTCCTAAAGGATGAAATCTTAAGTCTTAAAACGTTCTGGTCAAGAATCTGAGAAACAGCCTTAAACAAACAAACAAACAAACAATAAACAACTAAACCATCCAAAACCCAACTTATCATCAAAAAAAGCTCAAAATACTTCAGTGTATGTCAGAAACTCAGAGTAAACGAAGTCTGAAGCTTTCGACTTCAGGATCCATTTTTACCCAAACAGCAAAGGGGCTGACATTGCATTTAACTTTGTCATGTGAGTCTCTCTCAGCTTTCCTTTTGAGGCTCAAGAAAGGAAAATGTTAAGTTAGCAGCAAACTTGGCACGTGAATGAAAGTGGTGACTAGCTGCAATTTGCTTAAGAGAGGAGTTCGACTCCCATGAGTAAGAAACAAAATAGTTTGAAACCATTATTTAGGTTTACTCAGCCTTCCCCTGCTAAATCCTAACACAATTTTTTGCATGCAATTATTCTGCTTGCATGCAAGCTGACTTCAGCAGAAACTGCATTCCCCTGAACTCTAAACATCACACATAAGGACTGCTCCATTTCAAAGGCAGTAAAGCAAACCCACACACTGAAATCAGTCACCAGGAAGCTTAAACTACAAGAGCAGAGACTTATCTCAAAATTAATGCCATTCCTAGTATTTCATCTGACATTTATTTTTGAAGCAAAGATGCCTGCCCCGAAAAGAAACTAGACATGCAGTTCCAGAGATCTGAGCAACACTGATTTATAGAAACAGTGCATCAGCTGAGTCTCAATTCTTCTGTCAAGTTCAATTATTGCACAACTAACAATAATATGACATCAGGTGAAAAGCTTATTACGGATGACTAGCAAACAAAACAGTCTTTTTCCCCAGTAATTTTAGCAATGGGTCAGAAGTGTGGGATTATTAAAAGTATTTCTTCTGAAGTAAGCATACAGTAATAATTAAAATGTTTTTTGAGCTTCTAAATAAATTGGGGCAACCCAGTTCTAGCTATGGAAGGAATCCAATTTCCTTTCTTCTTTGACAGAAGTTTTTTCTGCTTTAACAATCAGCCACTTGGCAAAAAAAGTAGTCATCTAATAGCCGCAATATTGCTCTTCACAGTGGAATAGAGCATTTTTTCCTGTGAATACTATTTTTTAATACTCAGGCAACAACAGACTTCCCAAGATCCAGCTGCAGTGTCCCACAGGTTTCTGTGACCATTACTATCCTTCAGCGATTCCACCTGGAATCTACAAAAAGGAAAGAGAACTATCACATTTTGCACAAATTACGCTATTCTATGCGCTCCTTTTGCTGGATGCCAATGCAGCCTTCCCATCATCAAGTCCTGTCTGCTTCCAGAGTTCTCTCTCAAATGCAGTCCCACAGTCCTTCCAGACAGCTTGAGCCCATGTTTAGCATTCTAGCTACTGGCTTGGGATTAGGACAGTTGAAAGACCTACTGAAGACAAGTCAACTGTCTTCAACAATTACCAAAAGTGGCATTAAGCAAACCTTTTACTACAAAACTTGTAGCTTGATTTAACTCATTCTGTAGTGAAGACTCTCCACCTAAACTGGTGCACACCAGTGGAACCAATGGAAAAAAAATTAGTAAGAATTCATCTGAACACTGAACTGGAATTTAGAAGCCATTCAATGTTTTTTAAGTTTGTCACATTAGGAGAGACCATGCTGGCAATCACCGGAACCATAGTTTTTGAATTTTTTTGAATGTGTATCTACTACTGCTACCATGGGATCCCTGGCATTTCAGTATTTCAGCCCTGCTAAGACCAAGAGTACTTTTGATGTCAGGCAACATCTGCTTCTAGATCAAATGCTGGGCTACTGAATACACTTACAGTGAAGCTTCTAAGTTCTTATACTTGCCAAGAGTAAACTCAACGCCAAAAATAAAAGCAAAGGAAAGCAAAAAGTCGGAAATTGAGGTTTTTTTTGGTCAGTCTTACTTTAGAAAACTTATTTGAATCAGGTGACAGAAAAGGTTCTCAGGCAATACTATTTCATAAGATCCCAGTATCCAAAAGCCTATCACAGCAAAACATTCTGTACCACCACCTCAGTAGGACTATTCATGACAGTGGGTAACAGGGCCAAGACACAGTAGAGGATTCACATATGGAATATATGTGAATAAAAATAAACCAATAAAACTAATATGCCTCAAATCAAACTTCCCTGCAACAGCAGGGCAGTACAGTAAGACTGGAAGTGAGGAGTATTTTAACAATGTGTGATGAACAGGACTAGGGAACTGATCTCATTTTAGTAACTGTACTACAGAAGAGCAAGGGATAAGGGATATTAAACCAAATCTTTGTGCATCAATGTGTTAAAATAATTGCACCAGTACAGTTGACAGAGAGCAGCACGGTAGCATGGAGACAGAAAAATTGAGCAGTGGGCAGAATCAGGCAGGCAGAGCACAGAAACATTCCACTAAGGGATGTGCTCCAACCTCCTGGAGAGGGCTCTAATGCTCATACCCTCTGTGAAAGCCCTAAAGAGTTCCACTTTTGACAGTAAAAACTACCAGAGCACCCCTAAGAGCAGTGTCAGTCCTACTAGGTACAAACAGGTTTCAGTATGATCAGTTCTAATGACCAGAATTGCTTGCTGATTAGTTCACTTACTCAAATTAGTTCATTGAAAGATTCATTTCAGTTTCTCTTGAAAGGTTAAGTGACAATCCTCAGCTAAAACAAATCAAGAAGGCAGAGGAAATTCTAGATAAAGGTTGTCCTGCTTTACTTGGACAGTAAAGATTCATTGCACATACACTATCACTGTCTTCAACATAGGCAAACTACCTATTAAATCACAATAGTCAGAAAAAGGAGTATCACTGTGTTAAGAATAGGAAAATTTCCATGGAAATAGTCAAAGCTGAATCATCTGCTGAAACTGAAGAAAAATTACATCATCTGGATACTTAGAAAGGTCCCTGAAGACAAATCAAACTAAAATCTGTTGAAAATAAAAACAGCTGATCAGAAGCTTTACAATACATCAATTTCACTTGACACTCAGTTACAAACACCCCGGCAAAACTGAGTGGAAGAGAGAAAAACGAATTGGAAACAGTATCCAGACTTAACATAACAAGCCCAAAATATTTTCCACGAAACCAGGGAGACAAACCCTCACAAGTCTGCAACTGGCCAGCAGGAGTGAACTGAAACAAAAAACTTTAGTCAAGGGTGTGGAAATCCAGAGAAGAAACTTAAGACATCAGCTACTGTGAAAGCCAGCTGATGGGATCAGTCAGTACTTGGGGAGAACTGGACACCTGCTGCACCACAGAGTGGAAAAACACTGCCAGAGACCCAAGCTAAGAGATGGCAAGAGAACTGCCTGTTCAGTGGCCCACGACACCTACACAATGCTGTCTCTTCCACATCACTCTGCATAACATCTGGAAGTCAGATGTTTGAGTGGCAGCTTCCAGCATAGAAGTCTGCTAGCTGTGAAATTAGGGAATAGGATGGACACTACTGGAATTAAGACCTCCCATGTTAAGTATCATATAAGTGAGGACAAGATACTACAATTAAGTCAGAAACGAGAACAGTGGTCATGACTAAAGCACATCTTTAAGTGATCTCAGTCACATGCAGGCATAGTTTTCCCTGACCAAATAAGCTTCCTTTTAATTTTGTATATAAGATTACACCAGAACAGTTCTTCTGTGTCTACACAGTACCAATGACCTAAACATGAACTCTGCAAATTAAGTATGAAACTATTACATTCTGACTCCACTGGCATATACAGATCTCCAGAGTGCTTACTACATTCTCCTGTAGCTAGGGAATGCAGCACCAATTTGTAAAATTCTAATCAGGTGAAGTTGACATCTAGAATTTCAGTATCAAACCTACATTTTCTAGTATTTGATAGTTTAATATATTTCAATACTTGCTAATTTTACTGCATTTCTCCTCTGTGTATAACAACAGCCTCACCCCTCAATCTCACTACTTTTGTGGTCAGAAAGGGATTTATTATGGAAAGAAGAAAATCTCTGAATGCCACTACATCCCTCTACCTCCTCCCTACGACCACCCCCAAAACACTACAGCTCCAGTTCATCCAGAAGGCCACCAAGACCAAGCCTACACTGCTGCACTCACAGGCTCCAGTCACTCAAGTGTACTGCTGAGGTGCAAGCCCAGTGCAGCTCCTGCTGCTGCCTTTCTTTTCACTCTGCTAGAGGTAGTACTGGGGGAAAACTTCCAGGAAAAAGTAGAGCTCTTGTTACCACTGACTCATGGAATATACATTCCAGAGCAGCACCGTTCTGTAGTGCATTACTGAAAAGAGTGCCAGCTTAGGACATGCTGATCCAAGTGAGCTCAACTTAAAGTGAGCAGAAACAAACTCAGCACCAAATAAAATATCAGCTCATTTTTCAGTATTTAGTAACACAGAAAATAAAAGCCATTTTCCTATCTATAAGTTTATCTCAGTTTCTCTGTCATTGCTTTTCTATTTTGCTATAACTGACAATGCTTCATCAGAGCACCTCCAGAACAGAGTTCTTCCAGTTTAGGTTTCCAATCTGAGGAAAAGAATTGCACCCTGTCCATTTATGAAACAGTGCATAATTATTCAGTGTATCACTGAGGATTTAATTCACTATTTAATTCTCTCATTAGTATTCCCTGACCATGTTAAATCCTTTTAGCACTTGTATATATGTGCACGCACCAAAATTGAGTAACTCCATCACCTCTTCCATTTCAACCCACTTTCCTTTCTGGCTTTCAGCTGATCTACAGAGTTGTTCTCAAGTACTATTAGCTTGTGCATATCATATAAAAATTAACTTAATACTATAGTTCAAGTGTAGTAAAACTTCTTGCCCCTTCTGAAACATTAAGTTTCTAGGTGTACTGAGAAGGAAACAACAAAAATAAGAAAGATGTAGCTAGAGAAGAGAGGGTCTGAAGGAGTGCTATGATGTTGATCAAAGTACTGGAGAATGCAGCCTACAAGGAACGATTGAAGGAAGTCAAGGAACTCTTCTCTCTCAAGAACAGAAGGCTCAGGGGACCTTGTCATAGTATTCCTGGACCTTGAGCTACTGTAGGGCAGCTATAAAGAGGACAGAGGTTCTCTTCTCTCAAGAAGCCAGATGAAGACAACAAAGGGCAATAGGTGTAAGTTGCACTGGAAAACACCTCAACACAAAATGTTTTTGCAATGAGAACAATCACTTCACCAGGACAATCTCCCCAGGGACACAGTATAGTCCCTATCACTGGTGGTTTTCAAGAAGTGATTGGACAGAATGCTGGACAATCCCATCTAGGCTCACCTTTTCACTTGGACAGGTTGGATGCCATGATCTTTTGAGGCCCCTTCTAACCTGGGTGCTCTGTGACTGGATGATTCTGAGCCTAAGAGCAGCCTAACTGCATCCTGTAGCATGTTGCCTCAGAAAACACATCCCCTTTGCTCTGTGCCAGTTTTATTGCAGTACAATTTTTTCAGCTTTCAGCACAATCTGAAAATTAGTTTCCTAATGGCAAACTCCACATGAGCTACAGTAGTTCTATTAGTTTCTCATATCCTTATCACTGTCACTTTCATGTAAATATTAGGAAAACTCATTAAAAATATGACCTTTTCCTGCAGTGCTTATACTGCCCTTTCCTGTCCACTTTGTTATCAAGTTTCCTATTTTACTCAGAACTACTCTATAGCTTACAATATAAGGTTTCAATCTTGTCAAACTTAATTTGACAGCTAGAAGTTATGGATGTACAGATCAACTGTAAAAAGTTACTTTTGTTAAAAAAATTAAACTAATTTAAACAAATTATGTTGCTGATATACCAATGAGTTCCATCTTCCCTTTCTCAGCTCAAAAATAAAATTCTTATTCCCCATCAGCAAGGCCTGAAGCAATTCCCATACTTCATTATACATTAAATGGCCACTAAATAGCTCAAACATCTACAGACAGACAAAACTGCTGGTAAAGCTCCTGCCATCACAGGAATTACCATTAATTCACTGATCAGTACTTGGAGAACTCACCTGAGACAGCAGTATTCAGGTCAGGAGCTTGTATGCAATCAAGATTTGAATGATCTTCAAGAACAATGGAAGAAACAAAACTATCTAAACTCTATGTCTGAAAATACTGACTGACCCTGCCTTCAGTTCTGTTCATAGACGGGCAGACATTAAAGAGTAAGACTCCTGCAATTAAGCTGTTCAAGTTCTCCTTCCAACAGCAAGATTGCAGGGTCGGCATCTTTGACATAAACTACAGAAATAGTCATTCAAGTTTACCAGATTACAGAAAGCAGATAAGCATTAGAAATATCAAGACCAGTTACACATACTTGATAAAATTAACATGCTTCAACAATGATGCACCATACAACTAAATCTCTTGCATGGCATTTCTTCTGCCCCTAGAAAATAGATGTATTATTGACAACTTACAGATGGAAAACAAATTCCATTTCTAAAGGAACTGTCAGCCACTGACAGCTGACAATAAGCATCTTTACACTGCAAAATTGCTAAAACTTGTCCTAATAAGGTCATATATTCTACAGAGAGGACAGTATTACATACCTTGGGCAAGCATGTTAAACTCCAAGAACAGTGCTATGTGATAAAGCTCCATAGCTTCTTCAGCCCTAGTCATGTTTAGTTTTCCTGCCACAAGAGCCTGAACTTCACTTAAACTGCCCACCGAAGGACTGGAGTGCAAAACAGAGAGGTCTACCACATCTGTATACATACAGTTCAAAATGACCTTAGCATATTTTTTTGGTATGATGGATTCATCCAATATAATTCTAGTTGGAGTCCGTAGAGTTCGGTCTGTGATTTCTTCACCAGTTCGTATCCTCCTCTGCAGCAAGTGACGGAAAAAGGGAGATCGTGACGAAATAATAGCTTTGTGAGCTCTGAGCTCTTCATCTAGACAGTTCTGACTTCCACCAAAAGTTTCAACTAAGTCAGAGTTGGATGAAAAGCTAAGAACAACATCATAGTAGCACATATAATCAAACAGTGCGCGCATGTCAACATCTAAGGAATTTGGTGTTCCAAATTCTTCACTAAGCTGCACAAGAATATCAACATTTTGGAATCTTGAATCCTCCATTCCAAACTCGCCCGTATAAAGGTAGTGTAACAAAGCAGAAAACATAGGCATATCTATGCCAGCTGTGTTAATATCCATTATTATTTCTGCCCCATACTCTGGTGAGGAAGAAAGCAGCGTCTTAAAAAATGGACATCTTGCCGCCAATATCGCACGATGCACAGGAAAACATGTTTCTTGAAATATTAAGTCTACATCAGTACAATATTTGTATTGATAAAGTTCAGCCATGTCTTTTTGTAGCGTCCTGGCTTCCGGTCTTGCCAAATTAGCTTGTAGATAAAGTTCCTTTAAGGCTGACGTTCCTTCGTATTCTTCCACTAATGCATTAACATCTCTGACATCCCAGCCTGAGAGGAGCTCACGCATCTGCTTGGCATGGTCAGCAGATCGGCTTGATTTCCGACGCTTAATGAATTTCTTTTTGAGGGTGGCAAGGCCAGAGGTTTTCTTTTTCTTGTCTTGAGGTTTCTCGTGGCCATGGTCAAGGCTATACAGCTTTGATTCACAGCCAAAACCTTGATGAGAGTAGGATGATGTCCCTAGAGGCAAAAAGGAAAATTGAACACATTTATTCTTTGAATTTAAAAGGAAGGTCCATAACACCTAAATACTCCATCAATGATTCTGCAAGTTATACAGTTCTTCCTTCTCCTCACATCAGATAATTTGACAACTGAAAACCTGACTGAAGGAAGACTTTTCTGGCCATTAAGGACAAAGCCTTTTATTTGCATCTACAAAGTTCCTCGTTTGCTGGGTTTTAGGGTGTTTTGGTTTGGTTTTTTAATTATTTTTGTTTTGTTGGGGTTTTTTAAAAATATATACAATTTTAAGAACCAAGCAGTGCCAGCTGATGTAGCTCTATAGCATATGGTACACTTATCTAAGTGGGAAGAGAATACTGCAATTGTAACATTAGAAGTGTAATTGTGTTAACTTTTTCTAAGCCTAATATCTCAGTGAAATACTAGCAATCCCCCCTTCAAAGTGTTTTCAAATTCTGTTCTAGCATTAAACATCATTAAAACAATAGATGTATACCTGGTGTCAGATAGTTATAGTCACAAGGAAAAAAGAGAACACAGTAGCAAAACACTCAAGGATTATTTTCAGAGATAATTTAGCAAGAAAAGTAAAAATCCTGTAATCCAATAATCAAGTAATGCCAAAGTCAAACACATAAAAATGGGCTCCTTTCCACAGAACTACAAATACTAATATGTACATACACACCATCAAAAAGAATATGGAGAATGGAAGTTTTACTGCATTATTAAAGATTTCCTTTGAACAGAGCATTATACAATTAAAGTATACATATAATTATTTTTCTTCTCAAAAATAATTTATAGGGAAATTATATTAGGAAATAATACTGATAGCAATTCCCTGAGGAAAAAAGAAATTAGAATCTGCATTTCAACAAGTGATGGAAAACCAAAGTAGTGTTTCAGAAAAAGAAAAGGAGTTAAAAAACATAGCTTTAATGTGAGAGTCATGCTTCTGTTTAAGGGTTATTTTCTAATTTAAGCTTATTTACAGGGCTTTCACTCTAATCCAGATGGTGAAGAACCTGAGACATGACAAGAAAAGAGAAAAGGAAGTACACAAATCAAACTGCCACTTCTGGACCAAAGAAGAATGAGAAGAAAACACTCACAAATGCTACACAGATCAATAACAATCACAGGTTCATCTGAAATAGTATTTGTCTGTTTTCTGTCAGGAATAGTTCATGTTTCTATTAGTACACTTGTGCAGCTTCACTTCTTGTTGCCTTTTTTTTAATCTTCCAAAGCCCATCCTAGAACCAGAGCTTTTGAGGCCCTTTACAACTTGTTCTATCACTGCAATCTCACAGCTCCACCTGTAACGGGCAGATTCACTGTGATGCTGTTTTGACAATGATGTTATGGGCCAGTCTGACAAAATGCAGGGCATTTAGTTACCACGTAATTTCAAGTATTTCTCGAACTTTAGAAGACACAGGAGTAATTCAATGCTGTATTTGAGACTAAGGCAGTTGTAGCAAACTAATAGTTCTGTAAATTGTTTTATTGTTTAAGCCTCAATAACCAAGTAAACTTATATAGTGGCTTTTATGTCAAGCTAATTAAAACTCCTATAAATCATGCAATGCAGTGGTTTTTTAATTATTTTCTATTAGTAGGTTCTATCAGTAAAAACTTTGAGAAGGAACTTTGCTTTATTTGAGAAAAGACATCTAACCACTTTATCCAAGTTTAAAATTTGCTCAATCAGGCAACATGTTATTAATCATATTGAAATTTTAAGAAGCAAAAAGAATATAAATTTAAATGAAAATAACAGGAGTAACTCAAGACAACTTCGACAAAAAGGTTATGCTGCAAAATCCACCATAAAAATTCCTCCCACATGCTATACTACATATGACAATGGAGAAGTAGAGATTCAGCCTCCTGCTGATAGAGACAAGCATAGAATTTCTCCTTCATTTAAAGAGGTACATTTCAGAATAAAAGTGTAGCTACACTTTGGTCACTCTACAATGGCAGATTCTCTTTCCAGAGAACACGCCAGCTCATTTCTATTTGAAGTACATTGGATTCTAATGGCAAATTTGAGTGCAGAACATTCTCTAACATTCCACTAAAGAAAAACTAGGACACCACAAGTCTCATTTTCCTTCTTCCCTAAAGGCTGCTGTGAGGTATTACTTGCACAAGAACCACCACAAAATACTAAAATGCCATTCAAACCTTTGTGTATCCTGAGCTACTTACAGGATTTAACTTTGGATGTACTGCAAACAGTGCTATTAACCCTTAAAAACAGATAAAGCACTGCTACAAAAACACCACCACACAACTGCTCTTTGTAAGAAAAAGATGCACCATCATAGGCTCTCTGGGTTCACAACAGCTGGTGGCTCCATATCCCTCAAAGAAAGAAGAGAATGTTTTTGGGCTCCCTGTACTCCTTCATAAGGTAGCAGCATTAAAAGCAGGGGAAAAAAAATTGTTCCTCAGCACTAGGAAAGGCATCAATCTCTTAAATGCTGTTCAAAACCAATTGCTACTTCATGCCCCTAGACCATAACCAGCTTGGGACAGAAATATTTACAGAAACAGATGACTGCCAAGAGGAGCTGCTTGGGAACTTGACAATGAAAAATGGGATCCGTTCACTTTTGCATGCCCACACATTTTAATATCTAATTATAGAGCTCTATTTAAAAAAGCAAACATCTTGAACAGATGTACCACCCTAGGAAATTGTGTGAAATCCTCCTCCTGAATGCTGCAGACAAAACAGCAAGATGACTAATTAAGCTTCTGCTAAAACAAAAGTATTATTTTCCAGTAAGTGTGCTACACTATTTTTACTGATTTATTTCTTCTTCATAAACTGTAAGTAAACTAGGATGAAGTCAACTAACAATAGGAACTCACACTATGAAACTACTGTGCTTTGCTGTATCAGTTCTCAGACTTCAGCATTCATCCTACATTTAGCATGAAACATGGTGCAGTGCTTTAATGGATAAAGTAGCATGTCTAAAACAAACCCACAGGCCTAAATCCAGTTTCCAGGAATAAGGCAACTAATACATATTATGCAGCTATTATAACTCTATTCCCCAGTTCTGTTTTAGGGCAGTAAATAGATCTAATGCCTTCCACATAAAAAAAACCCCACAATACAATAAAAACAGACACCCTGTCCTCCCACAAAAAACTAATAAAACCCCACAACACCTAAACCCCAAACATGTAAAAGCTGATATAACATTAAAACATTATTATTCTGGCAAGTGACAGAAACCTCAGCTATCAATTTTAGGATACACCTATTTTCTACTGAGACAGCTACAAAAACCAATTATGCAAACAAAAATCAAAATGAGAAAGAGCCAAATGCCACAAAATGAGAAGAAGAGATGTACCCATGTGATGTAGATAGCACACTCATGGAACCCCACAATAGCAGGATATTTCAGCAAAAATTTTACCCAGAACACTCATCTGCCTTCCCAAAGATGAGACAAGCACATGCTTTTAGGCTTTCCTCAAAAAGAGTCTCAGTCACAATTTCCCATAGGTAATGGGGGTCAGTAAATTTCTTGTGACATACTACGTAATGGGTTTCCATTTTGAGTTTAATAATGAAGAGCATCAACTAAACCTTCCACATACCATGTAGAAAGTTTCTTGGGAATTTAATGCAGCCTTCAGAAATCTCTTCAAATCTGCTCAAAAGGTGTTTCAGCCTGCCAATCTGCCTGTTTCAAGACCTCTAAGGGTTTCTCTTCACTCAATATAGGGGCGATTAAAAAACACCAAGACACATAAGAAAAGCATTTTAGCCACATTTTAGAAAGCATATATGCAGACTGGAGCAAATCTTTTACTAGTTAGCTATGATACACTGAAAATACATAAATCTTCAAGGGGAACTTTACAGCACAAATACCCATGATGTTAGGACTAAAAGTTTTTCCTTGACATGCTCTGACAGCATACACATCCTTAAATGTAACAGTTTGTGGTCTGTCCTCAAATGAGACCTCAGAGCTAGGAATGCCATGAAAGCTGAGAAAAAAGAGAAAATTTACAAAGTGAGTCAATTTTTCCTCTGCTTTCAATGGTGATTAAAAAGAGAAGTAACACTGAATATCAATAACTATTTATGCAGTGTTGCAAGCTGAAGCATAAAGGAGAAAAGCATTTATAAACTATTGATGTTATTTACTGCTAAGATCATTCTTCAGGCTGTCAGGGTTGAGGTTTTTTTAAGGAATAGTTATCTTCTTAGAGACTGCCTTCTTTCAGATTCATAACATAGCTGTTTATTATTTATAGTGTGACAGTATTTAGATCTACACTGAGGGCTCTTTGTACTAGACTGAAAAACACATAAAGGTGATGCCTGCCCCAGTTATGACTAGGATGAGAAAATACTTTAAGGGCACTGCAACACATGTCTCCAGCTAAGCAAGGTTCTGGCTTGTAAGTAATACCGTCAGGACAGCAAGTACCCCCATTCCCT
This sequence comes from Irena cyanogastra, assembly GCA_013397155.1. Classification (NCBI taxonomy): domain Eukaryota; kingdom Metazoa; phylum Chordata; class Aves; order Passeriformes; family Irenidae; genus Irena; species Irena cyanogastra. The sequence continues at coordinate 1,206,718 of VWZV01011967.1, read as the reverse complement.
ATTTACAGAAACAGGAAAAGGAAGAGAAGCTGTCTTCAAGCCTGTTTGTTACTTTAACAAGTTTATTACCAGAGATATCCCTTCTAGCCATAAGGAGGTAATTCACTTGGACACCATGTCAACACTACAATGAATACTGATGATCAAGGGTTTTACATGCTCTGACACAACTGGACAGAAATTCTGAGGAAAAGTAGAAAACAGTACGAGTATTAACAGAAAGCAACTGCTCTTGAACCGGGAAAACTAGCATGCATGGCTTAATTATAAAAAACTCCACTTATTTTATTTAAACAACCTGGCAACTGTTTACTGGCAAAAGGCAGATCAACTCATTGCATACACAGGTCAAACAGATGGACAGTACAGAATTTCACGCACGATTGAGCTTGAATGGATTCAAACTGGTGACCTAGAAAATAGAAGCTCTCCATAACATTTCTGCAAGCAAATCAAATCCAGTGCATACACAATCCACCATGTCTTTTATGTAAGTGACAAGATAACTGAAAGGAGTTACCTATGAATGTCTGTTGTGCCTGTGAATTTCCCCCTACCCTTGGGGAACACGAGTGAGGGTAGTTAGATGCATTAGCACCCATTTTCTTCAGTCACTCAGGCATTCCGCCTGCTGGCTCTTCAATGTATAATCCCATAATCCTTTACAAATCTTCAATCCCAGGTCCAGCGTTCTGTTCCTCCATTTCTGAAGAACAAAAACACCAATAAGGTAACTTCATTATTTGTCACTAAATGATATGTGATTTAGATAAAATGAACTCAGCTTCCAGCACACAGTATTTTCATAAAATAAAACTTCAAACACTTTCAAGATAGCCTTTTATTTGAATGATTAAACCAAGATCAGAAATACCACAATAACCTGTAATTTTCCAAATTTTCACAAATCGTATGATAAATTGCAACATGGAACAGGATGGCAATCAAACTTTTGCCTAAGAAATTTTCAAGGAGAATTTTGGTCTAGACTAGGTATTCTTCTTTTACTATACCAAGAAAGACTTTTCACACACATTTATACCTATTCCCACACGGTTAAAAAATCCCAAACTGAATTATACTGATTGAGAAAGCTAAATAAGCCAGTTCTGTTGGAGATTATACCATGATCACTTACTTCAGTTGCATTTTTATTCATTACATTTACATAGTTCTCATAGTTATCTCAAAGTACTGCTTTTCAAATTTAGAACTGAGAAGACCTAGAAGTACATTTAAAATAGTAAAAATAAGGCATTTAAGGATTCATTAAATGTTTTTCTGGGCATTTGAAAACATCTTAGAAATCAGTTCTGAGGTGATTTGAACAAGGATTCATTGCTAATGTACAACAAAGACACTCTGATTTATTCCACTATTAGCAGTGTTAAAATACTAATACTGAAAAATGAAAGTTACCACATGAAGAACCGCTGTCAACCGAACACCTCTGCCCCCTTCAAAAATAAAAACATGAAGATATAGATAGAAAGGTGACATCTATTCTAAGAATCTTTTAGATTCCCTTGAATACTGTGAACACAGATAGATTTGCTATATGCTTCTGAATTTTTTTCCTTTCTTGCTAGTCTCTGGCGTGTTAAATTGGCCAAGAAAGTGACATGCAAGCGCATGTTTCAAGGAAACATGCAGTGCAGATCCTGGGGAGCAGAAAGTGAGAGACAGGCCAGGAAGAAAAAGGCTGCAAATTGCTGCAGGCAGAGAGATGACGGGAACAAGTGCTCCAGGATTTGAGGGCTGGGTACATGAGGAGGAAATGTAGGGAAGGGATTGAAAACCTGGCTTTACAGACGTGGTTATCAGGCAGAATTGCCTGATATGCTCTGGCGTGTGTATATCCCAGGGTGGCCTCACACAGCTGCAGCCTGCTGAGCACTAGTGGAATTCTGCTAGGGCAGGAGACACAACCACAAAACCACCACAGCAGCTTTCAGGCCAACTTGAGCCAACCTACAGGCTTGTAAATGAGAAAAGGGAGCTGCCATGCCTGCCCTCCCTAGCGAGATAGCCAGGTCATCTCAACGGCATACAATCTTGAACTTGTCTCCACGCAGATTCAGCTTGCTGCACATCAGCAAACAAAGATAAAATACCCTCCTACATGAACAGAAGCCTACTCAGGATGAAGACAGAACCAGAGCACACACAAAACAGCCAACATCACACTGGCAAATACCAATAAATCTTCTCAGCAAACACAAGCTGTTGGATCAGTTCAGCGTTAGCCATTGCATGCACTCATTTTCTCCCTTGTGCAGAAATAAGCTATTCAAAGATTACTGAATCCATACGGTGCAGATCTCCACTTCTGAAAAACTTCACTGACTTAAGAAAAAAGACTTAGAAAATAAACTCATTAAAACAGTGACACTTCAAGGGATTTCTATATACACCAAATTGCTTAAATGTGGTGTAAATTTCTAGATGGAATTAGTTACACCAAGGACAAACTGTGAAGGTAAAAGTCACCTTTCAGTTTAAATGCTAGCTTGCTCACTGGTAAAGGCTAGCAACATGAGTAGATAGCCAAACAAATTCCCTTTTCTCACCTAAAATTGGACTTGGTTCATTTGGACTTGAGTCCTGGAATAATGCCATTATTACTCCACCTTCCCGCATTCAGCTGCGGTGTGATAACTTGACTATTAGATGTCTACTAAGAGTTTTCAGTTCTTCCTGACACAGGAAAGAGCCCAGGAGCTAAGTAAAAAAGGAAAGAAAAAAAAAAGGTGTTGGGCTTTTCTTTTTTTTTTTATAAGTAAGCACTCAATATTCAGAACCAAGTCCTAGGTTTGAAGTTAATACCTTCCACCTCCTTTCACTTGGCAATAAATCGTGCCCAAAAGATGGAAGGAACACAATCAAGGAATATCCACAACTGTTCAATACCATTAGCAGTCAGTGCCTGAATTTGTAAACCAGGATTCAAATGAACTCTAAAAGGAACATCATAAAAGATTCCTAAAATACACAATAGATAAAATAATTTTATTTGGAGGCTTACCACAATAACTGTTGCATATTAAGCCCAAGTGAGTATTGTGCATAACGAATTCACTCACTAAGTTTAGAATACATAACTTCCATGCACTGCTAAGTCACGCATGTGCAAGCTGATTTCTTAAGAGTATTTTGCATCTTGAATTCAAACGTTCTGTAGTTTATAAAGTGTATTGGACCCTATGGCTCAAAATCAATCATAGCTTCAGTTCCACTACTGTACTTAACCTCATGTATCAACTGAAAGTACATTTCTTTTATTTTTTAATACAGCACTACGTTTTACAAGACAATATTATATGTTGCAGTTCCCAAAAAATTTAGCTAGCAGCAGTGATGAACTCTCTCCTGGAGGAAGCCCTGCCTTCCTCTCTTCATTCTCACAACCTAATCACTTTTCCTACCTTGTTGGTTCTGTCCCAAGTATTTTGTAAACCAAATAAACTGACCCACATTAGAGCCAACCTGAACAAGAAGTTGAAACAGTATCAGTCACCCAATTTGTTCGTTATGGCACCACACAAATACTCGCACTACTGCATCTTTTGACAGCAATGTGTACTTGAACCACTCATGGATTTAGATGCCTTTTATTGTTTAGTTTGTTTTGCTACTGTCCACTTCAGCCTCTGCACTAAACATAGCCTACCTGAACAGCAGTTAGTCTAGCATACAACTAGCTCAGTCTAGTCAATACAACTCAGCTATTACGAAAATGCCAAGTCAAAAATGCAGTTTCTCCATAGTGAAAGGCACTTATAAAAGAAGAGGAACATAAAAAGGAAGAAAAAACTCCAAACCACGAACAATTAGATCTTTAGCTGCAAAAGGAAAGATAGATTTTGTCTCTTCTTGCAGAAGTTATCCTGCATACCAAAAGTTCCCTTATTTCAGCTTATCTGAATTATTTTTAAATTGCATTTTAGCCTCACAAGACAACCATGGAATTTTCTTTTAAAAACCACCATCAGGTGAGCTTTTTCTTTACTTTTTACTAAAAGCCTGCATGCATCCTCATAAGCATTACCAAAATGAAACTAAATTCAACATCTGCTGACCAACTGAAACAGTTGCTGAGAGCAGTGATGCACATACAGATGTGTTACAGACGTACACACATACACAGGAAAAGAGTTAAACTATGTCAAAGCTTCTTTAAAAAAGCCTGTACTGCAGAAAAAGTATATGGAGTGTGTGGTGCGAATTGAGGAAGTTAATAGAAACAAAAATTACCACTCCAAATCCTGCAAAACAGCACAAAAGTGACTTTCAGATTATACTGACACTCAGAATAAAATTTAAAATAAGCACAAGTCTGCTTCAAGGTTTCAGCCTGATATAAGTTTCTCAGTCTTCTCAATATCTGTCACACTGAACCTAAAATTCTAAGCTAGATCACACGCATCTGAGGTATCTGGGCTGACAGCCAAGTATTCCTGGACCGGAAATTTTGATTTAACAAAAAGTCTCTGTTCAGAATGGACTTTGGGTAACAGTGACACTTTGTTTATATCATCACTTAATACAAATGTGTCATAAAATTTCCCATAAATCACTGGGATCCAGTTAATATAAAGGGCAAGGTAGGGAGTACTACAACAGGTTTTACAACTATTTGTTTTTTTCCCCCCCATAAAATTTTAAGACCTTTGTATTTCTTCTGGAGTTGCTGCCATAGGATTATGCAATAGCATAAATACTAAAACCAAAGCAGGAAATTATATCAAGTACATGCACATACCTGTACCAACATGGTATTTCAGGTTTTCATTTTACCTAACATGTTTTAAATTTACTATGAGTAAATGACAATCCAGGCACCATAAGAATAACTTATTCATGTTTGCTTAGATTTTTATCCAGACCAAAAATGATATGCTGTTTTGCCCCAACCACTCATTTCAGGTAACAAGCACAACTTTACTGCAAGATGAGATGACAAGACGCAGCAATAAAAAGCACCAATTCTAGTAAGGAAACACATCTAACTATATTTCAGCAAGGACAAACTTATTTCCATAGAACTTAGGTAGATCAATAACTAAAACAGAAAGAACTTGTGAGAAGGGACCATTGCTATCAGGTCCAAAGTACATCCCACCTGCTTGCCTTAACATCCCGAACCTGCCTCCAGCAGAACAGTGGTCTGGTGACCAATAGAGAGCCCTGAGCCATCACAAAGTGATTCAGGAACAATCCCATGCTCAGAAGAAGAGAAGCAAGTTCCCATCCACTGAGAAGTCTCCAGACCCAGCCCTGGCCATGCTGGTTGTTATGCAGTACTCTGGAATTACAAGTCAACAACATCCAAAGGCACAAGCTCTTAAAAATGAAGACAAGTTGCTTGTGGCTGGAGTTCCAACTGCTTGTTCATATGTGCATGGAATATTTACCTCATTTTCCTTGGAGAAGGTGGTTCTCCAAATAAGAGGAGTTGACAGGAACTGAGTGCTACCTCTCCTGACCTTCCTCTTTTTCCACGGATGAGACACTCAGAGGTACTGGCACACTCTCAGATTTTGTGGAGGTAAAGTCTCCATCTCAGAAGTGTACACACTAAAGCACTGAATGCATACGGGACAGCGTACCTGAAAGAAATTGTGTTAACTGGCAAGTCATTTTCTGTTCAAATGAAACAACTGAAATTTGAAGGTTCAGTTGATTATGCCTTACACACCTGCAAATCCATTCAAAGGCTATTCTGACTCCTTTTTATAACCAGGTCAAGCAATCAACCTTTATCATTATTCAAAATTAACTGGATGATACATTAGTAAGATGCAACTGAAACAGCTGAAAGGTTGTGGTTTGGGTCAGTTCTGTACAAATATAAGAAATAGACAACGTTCTTTATGACATGGGCTAATGAATCTGTGTTATTTCACTATTCACTGCATTGGAAAGAAAGCAAAATAAGCAAAACACCAGAACTTAAGCCACATCAGCAGTTACCAGCTCAAGAGGGCAAGAAAAAGCAGATATAACTAGATTACGAAAGTGACTGCATTACTCAGTCTTTGCTGAGAATCATGTGGCCCAGCTATCACAAAGAACTCTTTCTTATAGTTCAGCATGAAATTTACAGCATTTTCTCTTCCATGAAGTAGTATGCTTCTCCATCAAGAAGTTCATTCAAAACAGAGGTGATAAAAACATCACAACAGTCCTAGCTTTTTATTTCTAGATTTGTTGAGAATCATTGGACCGAGTTTTAGTGGGGAAAATCCATCAACAAACAACCTGTACTGATTTTCAACATTTTCTCTGAGGAATCAGACTGAAAGTTAAAACAACTATGCTCAAACAGAGCACAAAGGTGTGCAGTCTTGAAGATATGCACACTTCAGAAATGGAAAACACTGAGCAACATTTCAACAGTTGAAAAAAACCCACAGAACTTACAGGAAAAAAACCTTTTTTCAATGCTGTCTTTGCAAACAGCACTCAAAGTAGTATTTCTGATGATCAGCAAAGCAATTTCAAGTATGATATGAACATGTCACATCACAGAAGTAAATAAATAATGTCATTAACAGGGACTGACAGGTCAAATCACTAACAGCAGTGCGGAGGCAGGGGACATCAGCATACTTTTATTCCTCTAAACACAAAAAATTCCAGCAGATAAAAAATTCAAACACACAAAGCACACAGAGACTAACTGAATTACAGCAGCTACAATCCTGCATGGAATAGGCTGTTCCTCCCAAACAACTTAAATGTCTTCATATACTGGCAAATAAATTTTCAACTCTCCACATCACTGATTCTTACAGTTGGTTGCAAAAACACACTAATTTACTGAAAGTCTATTCTGATTGATAACATCCATATGAAAGAATTAACTAATGCTCCTGAAGATGAATTCAAAACACTTCTTTCAGCCAAATGAGCAAGAGCTCATTTATGGCCCTCTAGGACTCTCTTGAAATGAAATGACAGCATGTATTCTTCAATGACTCCATTTTTTCACAAGTTAACTTGAAAGGAACATTATCTGATTTAGATAAAAACATCATTAAATCTACTTTATAAGAAAATCAGAAAAATCCTATCTACCAAATCTTTATCAATATCACTAAACAGAGTAATTAGGTATGAACATATCCATTTACAGGAAAATGAGGATAATTAATTTTAGCCAGACTAGAATAATTGCAGCATAGTCTGACATACCGTGATAAATTTTGAGGAGTCTAAATGTGTTTCAAAAGGCTTCTTCTGAGCAAAAATTACCAACCATGCTTTTTTTTTTTAAGAACAACAAATATTCTTTGGTTTACATATATGAACACATCAGTTGGTTAAGACAGAAAAAGGAACTTCCAAATTACATGGAAAGTACCTCAGAAAAAGGAGCAGATTTTTTCTTCTTTAAGTAGTCTACTTTTTTTCTTTCCATCAAAGTTCAGGCCAACATTTTGTCTTGTCAGGCAGCTATCTAACTCATGGAGATTTCAGCTACATTCAGCCTTGGATACTGAGGTCAAATACTAGTCTGGCAAGACCACTGTCCTCCTCAGTGTTTCCAGATAATGACTGCCCATTATTGCAGCAATATCCATGGTCACCTGTTCCTTTCCCCCCCCGGAAAAGGCAGAAGTGGAGCAGAAGTAATAACCTTCCACATGAAGCTCTACCACCTCTATACAGCCTATTTCATGGACTTCTTACCCCTGTACCCTTTATCTGTCAACAGGATTGCTGCTTCTTCTGGACCAGGGCAAGCAGGTTTTCATCTCCACAGTCTTCTACCCCCATGGAATTTTTTTCAATTTAGTCTGAGAGTGCCCCCCAAAGATCCCTGTCTCATTAAGAAAGGGAATTCCTCCTCTTACTCAAGCTGTGACCCAACTACAACACAAAATCCTGTTTTCAATTAACAAATCTACTAAGATGGGAAAATCTTGGCTCAAACCCCAATCATATGAAAGATCCATATACCCTACAGTTTTCCTTGTACTGGAGTTATTTTCCCTTTTTATCTAGGCCTAATCATTTCACAGAAAGTCATTTTCTCTGAATGAGGATGTGGGAGCTTCCTGTACACAACAGTGCTTGTAAATTCAGTGCACAGCTACAGTCACACTCCCTCTCAGAACATGCTGCCTCTGAGAGTGCATTGGAGTAACCAACAGGACAATCCCAGACACTGTGCTCTGTACCTATCTAAGCAGGCAAGCAGTACCCATCCGATCTTATGACTTGCTATTTTCAATCCACCTTCAAAAAAGCAACCTTTTGATCAGCTTTTGTTCCCTTATTAACTTCTACAGCCTGAGTCATCTCTGGTGATGACACTGCTTAGGGTTTTCACAGCAATAGCTCCAACATCAAAGCAGACTAAAAAGTCTTGTACCCACATACTGATCAGCCCTCCCATACAGGTGGCCTCTTTTAATAGATCAGATGAAAAATTACTTCTATCTTACTTTGGCTGCAATCAGCTCTTCATCCTGCCAGCTCATCACTGTATCAGTAACAATATCTTGTGGTATTTCTGTTGCTTAGAACATCATTCCTCATGACTACAGTGTTTCTATACAATACTCTTCCTTTATACTCAAGCCTCCAAGATGCTTGGTAACAATACATAGCTCATCTATTTCCACTGAAACCCCTGTCTGTGGCTAAAAAAAATGTTATTACAAATACTGCCGTATATCCAAAACAATTTTCTCTACATTTCAGGCCTTAATACACCACCATTCCTTTTCTTCTGTGCACCATCCTCTCTATGGATCCTTCTGTCATCACACAACAGCGATTTTACCCATTCAGCCTTTTTGATAAGACAAGTTTGAAGTACTGGCTGCTAGCATCATTTCTTACACATTTAACACTAATGGATACATCCATATACAACAGAAAAACTGAAAGGAGGAACATGAAAAGGTGTGGTACAGAACTCAAAAGGCAATCTAGTTCAGTCATTTCATGAGACATCAGGAATTTTATTAAAGAAACACTAATTTTCCTCATTGAAGACAGTATTAAGTCACAGCCATAAAACTGACTCATTACAGCTAGTTTGAATACTTTCAACAGTAAGCCACAAGTCATGACAAGTCTTGCATCCAACAAAACCACAGCTGCAATCTGGATTCAAAATGCATTATTTGGTGTACACAAACCCAAGCTGGTTCACCAGCACTGGTTCCATGCACATTTCCTCAGTTCCAGTGCTCACCACAGCTACCACTAGCACCTCTCCAAAGCTCCTCCATCGTGACAGCAACTAAACACAGGTATTCTCTTCTGTGAGATTTTTTTCTCCCCAGTGTAGTTAGCTCCCTGCACAGGTTTACCAAATGGCTCAAGAAATCCAGATGATGCCACAGAGAAGGAAGAACAGCAAGAAAAGGTTACTTTGCTCCCCACAATCAAATACAGTATTCAGTTTGACTAATACTCAGTAGACACGGTCTTCAAAAAATAAACATTCCCAGTCCCCACGCACCTATTCCTGCAGCAGAGCTGTACCTCTTCATGGTAGCAGACATTTGGAAAGCCATGCAAGTCCTGACTGGACCATGTTTGTTTTCAGTTGATCCTTTGGTGTGGCTGCTCCAGCTGTTGCCCAAGTACAGCACTGCCTCAATCTTCATTCAGCCAACTACCACTGTCAATGAAAACATCTTACTTTAAGTGGGCAGCTATAATACCACTTTCACAGTACGCATTTCCTTCTCCAGAGCTCCTAAAAAATTAACAGCAGGAAAAATCACCTGCAAAGCAAGGGCAGTCCTAGTAGAAAAAGGCAATTTAGACAGCAGTAGCTAGTGCTAGGATTCACCATGACAGTGCTCCCTATATCCAGGTGGCTGATTGCTGCTTCTTTGGCCTGTACTTATTTTCCTCTATATCTGTGCAGTTTGTTTCCTCCACGGTTAACAACACTTCACATAGCAGCCATCACTACTAAAAAGATCCATGGGAGTTGTTGCTTTTTTGAATGCTGGGACAATTTTAAATTTGCAGTGCCAGAATACATGCATCTAGGTATCACTCATATAGGAAAAAATATAAAGCTAAGCCTACGTGAATCTTAATATATTCCCCTTAATGTAGTGAACTTGTCCTCTGACAGGGAGAAGCTAACTGTGTATGCAGGACTCACTGCCTGTCAGCTCTTCATAGGTACATCAGGGTGATCTGATACTACCACTCAAGACAAACTAACAGGGAACTGTACTTTTCCCTCATACTCCATCCTGCCAAGGGGTTTTCTTGCTTTCCCTCACACTCTATACAGAGATTATATGATCACAAACCAAGTAATCTGAAAAGGCTGATCCATCACGCCACAGCAGGAGAGAGTGGCAGATAACAGACAGGAAGAGGGAACTCCAGCACGTTTGTCTGACAGGCAGCTAAAACTGGAACAGGATCTCACAGCACTCAATATGAAGAGAGCAGACTACTCCTATTAGACTGCCTCACTACTCCACAAAACTATACCATTGTAGTCATGCTTTCTGTTCTGAGTGACTCCTCAAGTCGTTCTGGCCCGGCACCAGCGTTGACAGTCACATCTTCTCCTTGTCTCCTAATTCCACAGTCACTCCCAAGTCTATTCTGTTCACTGCTGCAGGATGCAATACAAAATCAATTTGTAAAATTGATTGCACTTGATTGCACATGGTATTTATACAACAGTTGACTTATTGGAGACTGTGTAAAGTGGTTATGCACTGCTGCCTCCCTGAGCAAGGGTGAAATTCCTCATCAAGCCCACAGAACATTTTCCTTGAATTTAGAGCTTTTTAAGACAACACACCCCCCCACACGAACACAACGATCTTATACCTGTTCTTATAAATCAGTTACATCTGTATATACTAAGATTTTAACAGTTACTTAAAAACTTACACATCTGAAAGATGTCCCCTTTGGTTGGACTCTTCTGCATGGCTAACTTAAATTCATTAACTTTAGCAGAAAGTTTTAAGAGCCACACTGATACCAACAACTAACATTTAGATCATAACACCTGATGCCAAGAAATCTTTCTATGCTGTATACGTCAAAGATTTCAGCCATTTTGAAGATAGTAGCAAAATACATTAATACTGCAATATTTCCCCTCAAAAGTTACCCCAGTAACTTCAGTTTCAGGACTTACCTTCATTAATACCTACATTTAGATTCCAAAAAAGTGTAGCAAGAACTAAATGCTCACAAACTTTAAGGAATGTCCTGTCCAAAACTACAGGAATTCACTTCAGAAAATATACTTTCTCAATGATAAAAGAAATCAATTAAGGAAGGAAAGGCTTAGTCAGAAAACCAGACTAGTACTTAGACTACAATTAAATTGGAGCTTTGTTTACATTTTCCCCTTGGCAAGAAAAGGAAGTTATGTCTTCCACATTTCCTGCAACAAGCTCTCTCTGCACTTCCAAAGCATTTTTTTGCTCTGTAACACGAATATGCAAGCTTTACAGAACAGCCAAAAGAGCATCACAAATGTTGACATAACGCCGCTTCTGAAAAGAGGCACCAATCATGTACACATTTAATTTAATTAATTCAGCAACATCTACACAAAACTCAGGAACACAGACTTTTAAAGGCTGCAGAGTTAGAAACACTTATGGGCGGTTTTTTGTTTAACTATTTGCTAAGGCAAATCTGCCCTTTGAGCAGACTGTTGACATGCCTTAACTCTTCCTTCTCTCCCCACAAGATTTGAAGCTTTTCAGATGTCCAAGACTACTTAAAAAGTAAGCAGATTTTTCAAAGAAATCAAACAAAACTTTCAGAAGGAAAGCAAAAGTCTGTTGCATTGCACTAATTGCAGGAGTTGTTTCATCAATGAAACCCATTGCTCCTAATGTAATTTTAGACAAAAAAAAAAAAAATCTCATTTCCCTCTCTACCTAGATGATCGTTCCTACTCAACTCTCATGTTCAATGAACAGAACAATTTTTAGCTGGATTAGTTTTCAGATTAACAAAAATAAAAGGTTCATTTCAATAAGGAAACACATTAATCTTGTATATGTGGAAAAAAGAGCAAGCTCCCTTTCCTTCCAAACATAAAACAAGGATGAAACTCCAGATCCACAAGATACTTAAATAAAATCACCCTCATTACTGTTGAAGATTGGTAGTGCCTAATACAACTGAGCTTTGATGCAGCTAACAATCTGTCACAAAATGTGGCATTTTCCAATTTAATTCTGCAGCAAAAATAAGTTGGTAGCTAAAAACAAAATGAGGGAAGAAGGGACAGAGGAGAAAGGACAGTAGATGCCTAAGGTAGTGGTGGGGAAATAGCTAGATTAGCACAAATCTGTTAATCTAAAGGGGAAACTTTGGGCCAATAATTAGCTGAGAATTTACACAGTAACAAAACTACCTCAGATGTTCTCAGCAGAGAAATTCAAATATCTTGAGAAACTTAGAACAAGACACGACAAATTTTATTTTACTTGCAGTGGAAAAGCCCTGAGTAGTATGAACAGATATTTCACAAGGTTTGTAGTAAGACTGTACTTCTGATTAACATAATTTTCAAAAGACATGTAATTTAAGCTTTAAAACCAACTTCAAGTAGTAATTGCCCCGGTTACAACATCAAAGACTGCAGTCAAATGCAGTTAAAGACAAGCAGCTTTGATGCAGTGCAGAAATACATGAGAGTCACTCTACCAGAGGTTACCAGGTCTTCAGATCTGTGCCTAGAACTACAAAATACAATTAGACAGGCCTTATACTGTATGTGAACCTTACCGTGTTAGAAGGCTTTTTCGGCATTTCAAGTCCAAATACACATTTCCAGAAGTGCTTAATGGAGGACTAAACCCTACAGAGATTTTATTGACCAAATAAGAAGCAGGAGGTACTTTTTGACCTAAATAATGTACCTATTAATGTATTTTAAAGAAAGGATACATCAAATTATTCTCTTAAATATTACCTTTGGCTATACAAAAAAACCTCCAAAAACCAAAACAGTCAGCCAAATTGGGATTGGAGAATTTAAAACAGTAAACACACATTCTTATCCAAAATATAGATAAGCTAATCACTCATGAAAATAAACTGCAGAGAAGATGGAGATACTTGACACACCAGGAGTGTGGGGGGGCTCACAAGGACACTGAGTAGCTCCTCATGCTGTCCTATTACATTCCTTTGTAGAAATTAAGGTGCTTACATCCAGCTCACCAGTAACAACTGTTGCCTTTCAGTACTGACACAGCTTAGATTATTCCTCCTTCAGTACCAAGGCCATCACTACACTGAATAACACAAAGCTTCCCATCCCCAGCATGCATTTTGTCAACTCAGCATTCTTATACCTTGCTTGTCTCTGTGGTATAATAAAAAAACAATTTCAAAGACTTCCTAGAAGTACCTCATTATAGACTGGCAACGGTATTTTCAACTTAAAATGACAGTATAAGCAACTTGATGCATTTCAGAGAGCAGCAGTCACTACTAGAATGACTGTAGAGAAATCCATTAACCTATTAACGTTCTTCTCTACCTGCATTCTAGACATTTCATATGCATTTCATTTCATCTCTCAAAATGTCTGAAATTGGTGTGTCCAGTACAGGATGAACCAAGGTACAAGACACCAGCCTTTAATATATTCACACCCTTCATTAGTCTGGGCTTTGTCAGGGTTTTTTTAAATGGGAAATGAGAAATTCCACTACATGCCTACACGCTTTCCTTCTTCAAGATGAAATCTTCTGGTCATTCAGTTAAGTACCACGAGCAGCTTCAGAGGTTGTTAGCCATTTATGTACTTTAAGATATACATCTGGGTACATGAGAAAAACCTCCAAATGTCTCCACATGTAAAAGGAACTTCAGCACAACCTCATCTTACACACTGCAGAATTCAGGTTGATAAGCAGTATAATTATTACAGCAGCAGGAAGGCTTTAAATAAGACATCTTTCTAGACAAAGTCAAAAAAATCACCAAATCCACAGCAAACCCAGTTCTAACAATCAATGAACCACTTCTCCCCCATCTTTACATCAAGAATCATAGTTTGAAAAAAGCTAAAGCAGAAGATCAAAAGAGATCAAAGAATAAGGGAGAATCAGTCTACAAAATACTGTCTTGTTGCATTCTGATTGTATTTGTTATGTTAGAATGCATTTAATTAGCTCTCAAGCAGCATTTCCAATATTGGGGTCAGGACAAAAAAAGCACGAAAAGGAACTTTTGTCACTCATACTGATTATTTTTAAAGCACTTAAAATAACCTACCCATTTACAGAAGTGTTTTATATTCTTCATTGCAGTACAGAGATCTGGAGTAGCAATGACAAGCAAAGCAACACTTCAATTTCTCACTAATGCAATGTGATCTACTTGGTCACTCAAGAAATACTTCAATTTTCATATAAATAGGTATAAACTTTTACTCATGTTGGATGCTTTCACCAGACACTGGGATTCTTTCTCTTTCTATACCAAATCTCGATTAAAATCTCCGCAGCAGACTATGAGAATGATTTTCTCTCACCCAAACTGCAGTTTACAATACACAGGCAAGCACACAAAGATACATTTTGCAGCTCTACTGATCCCACAGAGCTTCTGCAAGATCTGGGTCACAAAATAATAAGCCCAACTAAAGAACCAAGTAGCAGTCACTTATTACATTGCTGTTTACATCAACTCCTTTGAGTGCAGCCATTGCTACCATCAGCAGAATGGTAAAATGTCCTGACAGTTATCCTGAAATCAGGTTTTAACAGATGTTGGACAAGGTTTCCAAATTAGAGGAATCTTGCATATCATTAACTAGCTTGATCACTCTCCAAAGCACTTCCCACTAGATAATATCAAAGATCGGAAGTGATGAAGAAAAAGAGATGAATCTTAAAAGCTATAAGTTACCATAATGAAACGGTCCTGTAAGAAAGAGGAGACAGTAGAAATAAAAAGGTTCTTTAACAATATGGGGAATCACAATAACTGCAGAACTAGAAAGATATTATCTAAAAGAGATTTTAAAAAATTAAATTCTACCCTTTACTATTTACTACAGTGGGTTGGAAACAGGGTATGATAGCACAAAAAAGCCAGGATGAATACAAAAAAATCTAGTATTTTAAATAAGGGAAGAACTGAATATACAATGACATTTGAATGCCATAAAAAATATACAGTATGAATGACCACTGAATTCAGATACAATTTGAGGACAAAGATCAAATAGGATTTATAAAATTATCTGTCAGTTATACACGTAACGGCCCACACTTGAATGGCAAGTTTGAAAAACAAAGTAAGATTGCTTAGAAAATACTTCTGAAACTTTTGAAACATGAAACTGACTTAAGATGTTGCCCGAAATACTATACCTCCACACTTAGTACTGAAAGCTCCTTCTTAATCAGTTTTGACGGCTGTTAAATTTTTTCTTGCATGCTTTAGCCCTTAAACATCTAAATAACCAATTTAAACCCACTGATGATAGAAAATCCCCATGAGGCTGGACACGTCTGCAAGGCCACCAACAGTTAAAGTTCATATTCAGTAATGTTTGGTGCAAGCTTGCACAACACCTGCACACAATGGAGCAAACAAATCAGATTTAAATTTAACTAAGTATATAGTTAGGTATGTACTTGAATCCAACACATCAGGCAACACAGGTCCACCCCGACCCCCTTCACCTCCCTGGCCTCACCTCTACACTGTGCTAGCAAACAGACTTTCCACAGCAATGTGATAAACCAGATGAAGGATCTGACATGAAGTTATTTTGTGCTTTAGTGGTTTATTTTTCACACAGATCAATTTCCTGAATGTTTCAGAGTGAAGCCATATAAACGGCCCTACCAACACAGATAAGGGGACAGCACAGGAAGTAAGGAAAAGCAGCAGTGGACTGAAAGTGTTTAAACCAATTTTGCCACTAAGCATCTATCAAGAACCTCATGGGCATCCTTCCTATTGTGGGTTCCCCCTGCCAGTGGGATAGGGAACAGAATCAGAAGGCAAAGAAAAAACAATGCAGTAAAACTCATGGGTTGAGGTAAGTACGGTTTAATAACTGAAATAAACCAAAATATAATAATCATATTATAATAACAATTTCAATCACCTAGTGTCCATTCATTACATAGAAAGCATAATTTCTGACTGTATCCTTCTTGGGAGACATGCAGAACAGACTGGATGGGTGTAAAATGCAAGACTAGAATCAAATGTGGCATCTGCAGTTCCTTCTTATAGTTCAGGCATACTGGTACGCCAATATAGGAAAGAGCATTCTGAAATCCACAATAGCTTCTATTCAAAGATTTAAGGCTACTGACAAGACTTATCCTTCAAAAAACCTGGGAAATTAAACAACAAGCAATAGCTAGATGACTCACTGGAAGCTCATCAAATATATCTGAACTAGGATTCCTGGTCCCCACTGCATGTACAATAAAGTTGTGCACCAGGTTTCCAGACTAGTGTGAAAAAATGGGAAAAGCCATTCTGGTAACAGAAATCAAAAGCCATCTAAATATGTTAAGAAAAAGCAAACAAACAAAAAGAAATTTAGAGTTAATACTAAAATTTGCAGTTCTCTATCAAGATTTGCTGTAATTCTCGTCAGTTCTCATCAGTTTCAGTTATTTCTTCTTAAGTGCAATCTCACAGTTTCCCTATAGATCTATTTATTGATTAATGTGAGCTACATGCAGTCTATCAATATGTCCACAGGATGTTTTCATTCATCTTATTGTTTGCCTCTGAAAGGCAGCCAGCCACAACTACCTCGGACACCACAGTGTACCCAAGACATCAGAAAAGACTCCCCTTGTCTTGCATGTGGTCTGATATATCAAGAGCAAACAAGCATCAGGGTGGCAGAGGAGCAAGCAGGGTTAGTGTCCTACCTCCACCTATGGCCATGTGCAGGAACCCAAGACACCATACCACCACTGTAACTTACTAACAGGACAGAAGAAGACATTGTCCCAGCCTAAAATTCACCCCCAACAAACCTTGAGATTGTCATCAGTTACAATTAATCTGTAAATCTGACACCATGTATACAGCAACTTGAAAGGCTGCTTTCAAAATGAAGACTCAATATTTTGTTGATAATTTACCATGCTCTGTCAGTTTCACTCTAAATTTAAAAAGCTGGCTGCAAAGGCAGCACATTCTACTCTAATTTAACAGTGAGCAATGTTGCTTCACAACACAAAGTTTGGAGCTTCTCAAACAAGCTTGAAAACTAAGAGAGGAAAAAAAATTTAAAAATCCCTATGACAAATTGATCCAAGTCTTCCAGGAGAGCTTATAAAAGTAATTCTATTTCTTCATGTGTGAGTCTTTGCAAATCAGTCCATGCCAGCTATAAGCATTACACCACCACTGTATCTATGACTCAGCAAGGGAATCTGGACACATGAAGAGAATTTACTTACTAATGTAAGAGGTAAGGATTTTTGAAATGGCAACAATTACAACAATGCCACAGTAAATGAACCAAGACAACTTCTAGTTGGTATGCTTAAACATACAGGGAGCACGGTCAGATTAGAATGTCAAACCCATTTATACACTGGCTAAAGTTTGAAAGCAAGTAAAACAATGCTTAGTGCAGCTGAGCTAAAAAATACAAAGGATTCAACAGCTGTTTTCATCTCCAATGAACAAAAACAAACACTGGCTGTACATTTGACACAAAACTCTCAGCCCCATTTCCAAGATCACCTATGTGCAGCCCAACTATGCAAGTCTAACTCTAAAGCTGAATACAAACCAGTGAGCAATTGGCAGCTTTGTGTTGTAACTTAAGATACAAGCTTGATTTACTGAGACATTCATCACATGTTTACACATAAGCACGAACAGATAGTACTGTTTACATGACATTAATCGACACAGCAAAGTAGCAAGTTCTTAAATGGCTCAATAACGCTTTGGTCCATCAACTGAGACTAGCTATCTAGTTGATAAATTATTCCAAAAAGGGAGAAAACATCACAATCCGTACCTTCTCAATGCATTATCTTCACACAGATATTCTACATAATAAGCACTCAGACCTTGCCTTGTAAACATCATGGTCCACAGAATCTGTACATTACTAACAGCCTTCTGTTCCACATTCTCATAAATAACATCTACAGAATTGTTTTTGTTACACTGGTAGCAGAGTCTTAGTCAACAAGGGGTGGAGGAAAAAATATTTTCATTGAATTCTTTAGCAAAAGGTTCAAGTGGAGAAGGATCTAAGAAGAAATTCCCCTCCCTACACCACCCTGTGTGAAGAAGCATACTAACACAGAACTAGGATTAAGTATTTGAAACAATAAAGGAGAAGCTTAGAAGACTCATCCTCTTCCCTGAGATTTTCCAAAGAGGGCAAAGCTTTACCTCCTCAAGCTTTTAAGTGTCTCAACATGAGTTACAAGGTTTAAAATTTTTTTATTTCAGCTTCTGTTATTTTCTCCATTTTTAAATGCAAACAGAGCATGCAGTATGTGGTAAAACCTGAGGTGATCACATCCCAATGGTGTATCTGCCAAACACTTTAAACTTCTTATTATATTACATTGGTTTGAAGCAAAGCCTCAAGCAATGCTACACCGCCTAAGGTAAATTCTCACACAAACTATCATTGCATCAACACGTTATTTTATTATCCTACTATCGTATTTTATGTTAGTACTCGACATATGTGTCATCTTTCACCCAACGGTCTCAAATGGGATGGCGGGGAAGAGCAAGTAGAAACACGAACCAGCAGAAAAGCATTCATCCCAGTGGCAGCAGGAATATTCCAGAGGCACGAGCGAACACATTACCTACAAAGCTCTCCAAGTTTCTCCACGAACACCGCGGCAGCACCTGTACAGAGAGGAGCGGGACAAAACCCCACAACTCCCGGGGCAGCAGCAATCTCCAGGCCACGGGCACGGGACGGGCTGACCGGCACCGGCGGGAGTCCCGCGGCACCGGCGGGGAGCGCGGCCGCGCTCGCACCGGCCCGACACGGGCGGAGCTCCGCAGCCGCGGGAGCACGAGCCCCGCACCAGCTCCTGCGGGAGACGCTTCACGCACCTCTGCAGCTCCGCCGGGAGCTGCGCCGGGGCGGAAGGGAGAGAAGGAGGGAGAGAGGAAGAGAGGGAAAGGGCGGCGAGGCAGGACCCGACAGCGCGGACAGGCACAGCCGAGGCCGCTGCCGCCGCTCCGGACCGCGGACCCTGCGGGCCGGGAGCGGCACGGGAAGCAAGGCTCCTTCCCGCGACGCGGCCCCACGGAGCTGCGGGCTGGCAGCGGCGCGGCGGGACAAGCTGCCCGCAGCCGGCCCGGCGGGGCGCGTACCGAGTCCCGCCGTGGGGGTGTCGACGGTCTTGCCCCCTCCCCTCCGCCGTCGTGACACTAAGCCCCCGATCCCCTCCCAGCCCGGCTTCCCGCGGTGCCTCACCTCCGGCAGCCGCTCGCCGCCGCCATCCTCCCTCTCAGCGCCGCCCGCTCCCGCCCGGCCCCGCTCCGGCCGCCGCCATTTTGCTCCCGAGCCCCAGGCTCGGCCGGGCAGCGGGAGCGCGCACGGCGCCTGCGCGGCGGCGGCGCTGCGGCGCGCGAGCCACGTGATCGGGGGGCGGGGCGGGGTCGGGTCCCGGGTCGGGTCTCGATGTGTCGGGAGCTCGGGGTGTCCGGGAACTCGGGGTGTCCGGGAACTCGGGGTGTCCGGAGCTCGGGGTGTCGGGAGCTCGGGGTGTCCGGGAGCTCGGGGTGTCCGGGAGCTCGGGGTGTCCGGAGCTCGGGGTGTCCGGGAGCTCGGTGCTTTTCCTCGCACAGCTGGTCTGGGGTCGTGGGGAAAAGCCGATCCTGGCCTGTGTGACTCTGCTGCTATCCCCGTCCCAACGCCGCGTGCTCTGCCTGCTCTGTGTGACACATCTCCCAAGCTTGTTGCCATGCCCAGATGCAGAGGTGTCTGCAATGTAAGTGGTGTGTCAGCACGTGTTCTTTGTCCTTGAGACTAATGTAAGCCGCTTATATTAAGCCTATGTCTGTCTCCTTGCTTTGCTAAACTGCTATGAGCTTGTTAGAGGCAGGGCACAGTCAGATTCCAGTTTTATTGTTCATACTAGGAATATATGCTACTCACCTGGAAGTAAACTCCCACCACCTTTCCAGCTTCTGACCACCTCTCTCAGCATGAGAAATTAGTATTTCTCTCGTCTAGGTGAAAATAGGTTCCAGCAGTAAAAACGCTTCTAGCTGGTACCACGCTGGCTGCATTTTCTTCAAAGAAAGGTGCATATTGATTCAGTTGGGATCAGCACGTATCTGCCACCATGTCTGTAAGACCACTATTTTCTAAGTCAGTGGGAGTGATCAAAATATATATGTCAGCATTTTATTAGAACAATAAAAACTCTTAAGTGAACTGGACAGCTTTTGCCCGCTAAAAGAACGAAGCACCATGTGTCTATATATGAGAAGCTCTGAGAAAAGTTTCATGCATGGACCAAAAATCTGATTAAATTACATGATAGAAAATACTCAGCAAGCTGAAAGCCACATCTATGATCATTCCTGGTTGGTAAAGGCAAGCAATGACTGATTACATCCCCTCCTGATTCTGCTGACAGTCCGTTTCTGCAGGGAAGCCTTCCTCCCACTTGGCATCCTGCTGTCCTCCATCTCTGTAATTAACTTGCCTGAATGCTGCAGACCTCCCTAACTACCACTTGGCATAGCATCCCATAGTGCTCAGCAGCTTACCAAGGAGCTGGGGATAAAACAACCTCTAATATATTTGCCCATGCTGTAGACTGTTTTCGTCCTGGTTTCAGCCTAAAAACAGAGGGGAAACACAGTTGGGTTTATAGACAGTGTTATGTACTCCTTGGGGTTTTAACCATCTTAGTTATTTATATGTTCTCTGATATTGTAGTGCACGAGAGCATCACAACCTTTGACTTCCATATCTGCGCAGTACCAGAGATGAAGGAATTCTGATCATTGAAATTTAGTCAATGGAGTTCCTGCTGTCAGGGTTACAGGGTTATGCTTGCATCTATTCAAGGGGGGGCTATTTCTTGTGAATGGGATGTCTTTGCAAGCTGTTGTTGCTGTTGTCGTGAGAGCTCATAAAACTGACTGGCAGGCAGAGCTCAGCCTCTTAGAGCTATTGCCTGCTAGAGCCTTCCCCCCTTCTATTTCTGTCTCTTTCCTTGCTCCTGCCCTAAGCCTGCTTTCCATTTCCTGCTATAGGAGCCCTGATAATGGAATACCGTATGCACAGTGTTCACCTTAGTTTTATTTTACCCTGTTTTTCTGCAGAATTGTGTTCTATATGTTCATATTGCCTGCCTGGACATATAATGATTTAGGTCTATGACCTCTGTGCTAAAATATTTTTCACTCATTGATCCATTCATTTCTCATTTGAGTCCTTATGCACACTGCAACTTCAGAAAAGGCTGAGACACCAAAGTCAGGCAACCAACGGACAGAAGCGATTGAAAATTAAACTGCAGTAGTTTTAAAACACATGGAACTGTTAATTTAAATGTATCTGTTAGGAGAAATTGTTGCAGACGAGGTTCTTAAATATGAACAGTGTGAGACAGCCCCAGTGTCTCTATGTCATTCATGATTTGCAATATCATTGTTACAATTGTAGCAGTGGCTTGCTGAGAACAGCATAGAAGTAAGAACAAATTGAAGTTAAATAAGTAAGGTTCAGGTCACAGAGCTCTTCGACTGAAGGGTAGTAGTACACCAGCTTGGTTTTCAGGTGAGAGGAACCAGTTATGGATTTGCTCCCAAAGTTCTGTTGTTAGGTGAAAAAAGACCAGTCAATTCTCCAGCAAACCTGGCTCATAATCTTCTAGGTAATGAAAATGAGAAAGGAAAAGAAGTCTTGCAGGCTGAATTATTTATTTTGTTAGTGGTCTTTTTTATTATTTTAATACCATTAACTAGAATGTAGTGAAAATGGATGGTTACATTAAAGTACAAAGATCTTGCTCTGCAATAGTCATCCTTCTAGTAGCTAAAATAAACCTTCTTTCTTGTGACTCAGAGACAAACAGTGTGTTGGGTAACAACTTAGGGGAGGCATCTGGCAGGTTGGAAGTGAGGATGGCTACCATGTGCTTTCGTTAACTTTAGACTTTAGAGCACAGAGGTCACCCCTTGACTGCAGCACAGGGTCATTGTCTTTGAAGACTGCGTGGTCTCATGGACTAGACAGCTGGGAAGCACACCAAAGAAAGCTGACTAACTCCTTCTGCCACCTGGGATCTTGGTGCAGAAGACAGGTTATAAAACACTGAGTTACAAACCTTGCTGTGGAGGAGTGGGAAATGGAAGCTAATTGCATTTACATGCAGGTGATGTGTTTTCTGGGATGAGAGGATAGGAGATTCACACTGTCTGACAAACACCCCCAGAGCATGTGCACTCGCATCACTTCCCTGATAGTTTAATTATAATCCTCACTCCACGTTCTGAGAAATAAATTGATCTTCCATTTTTATCAGGATTTAGATATGTTTGGTTTGATCAATTTAAAATAATCTCTTGATGTGCCAATGAGTAGAATCTTATATATGCCTTAAATATTGTAAAATGTCATCTCCTCTTTAGAGCAAAGAGCAGAGTGAGAATCTGTCTGAGCTGCAGAATGGTTCTCAGTACCTCTGCTCATACAAAATGATTCATGTTTTTGCAGGAACTTCTATAAAATACTTACTGGTGGTAATCACTATTCATATACGTTGCATTTTATCTACAAACTCAAGAGTGTTAGGAAAAATTGATTATGTGCCACGACTTACTAAAAATAAAACCAACTCCAATGTCTTCTGTAGTTCACTTACCCTTCATTTGCACTAGGAAGATCAAGCTTTGAAATGCCCTTTGGATGATATTTATCAGAGTTTATTGAAGAGAAAATATACTTGAAAAAATAGCCAACCAGTTCACTTCCATTGCTTCATTTTTTGTCTGTGATTAATTTCTTAGACTTCTAGATGTTTCATTTGATGTTCATTCCAAATGTGTACTGTTTGTGATTATTAGTAACATATTTATTGGTGTGTTGTGTGGAGGCTGTAATCAACCCCAGGGTCCCTCTGTGCTGGATGGTGTGACAAACACAGATTACAGTACATGGTCTAGAGAATTTATCTGTAATCTGGAAGATGTGATCATGGAAGGTACCTCCTGCAAACCAGTGAGAAAACCAAATGTATGTAATTTTCAGTGAGAGCTGGGTCACGCCACATGATGCAGAAGGTACCTCTAGGTACCATGCCTACTACAGAAATAATGTCAGTTGCATTAGTTAGAAAATATGGTTCTGTCTTGCAGTAAATAACATGGTTTTATTCATGACCATTTCAAGTGTGACTTTCTACTATTAAAGATAAAATCCTTAGAGTCCACTTTATCCTAATTTTTTATTAGTGTATTTGAGTTCAATTTTACAACACTCAGGGAAGTATATAATGGCTAAAGAAAAGACCAGAATATTTAAAATATTATCTGTTTATTGGTAATTGATCCATAATAACTGAATGCTCAAAGGCTGAAAAATAGATTGAAGACTGAGGCTTATTTTTCTAAACAGGCTTCATTTTTATCAGTGGTATTGATGAGATTCTGCAAATATGTAGATCTGGACCACAACTAGCTCTTTAATGTTATTCTTTGTCTGTTTTCTTTCTTACTATTTGAGCCTCTCTCTCTATCTAAACCTACTTTAAAATTTTGTAGAGGGTTCTTTGCCATACTCATGTACACATTGCTCATTATACATCAGCTGAGAGACCCTCAAAGAACAGGCAAGCCACAGTAACTGACTTCTGTAACCAGTGGTGGCAGAGCAAGACCTGTGCTTCTGTGTGTGAAATAGCTGCTGTGGGAGCACAGCAGTGACAGAAATGCTCTTTCTGCCCTGGTTTTGCTCGTTCCTTCAGTCACCAGATCTTCACACAGAGACCAAGACAGCCCTGTGTTCTGGCAAGAGAGCTGAGGAGGGAAAGTGAGGGTAAAGGATTTTGTTTGCTGCAAGCAGAACAGAAGAAGGCTGCCCAGAGGCATCTGTGATGGGGCTGCCATGTAACTGAGCTCTGCTATGAGATCTCTGCTTGTTCTGTGATGAAGAGAATTCCCTCTCAGTATGTGCAGGGGAAAGCTGAAGGACACAGAGCCACTGTGCTCTTTTTTGAGGAGTCTGGTGAATTGAATGAGGTGAGATAGTTGTATCCAATGGGAAAAAAGTGCAAACTATTTCTGTGAAGATGTTAAACAGGCCTGGCCCAAGCACGTGGTAGAAAAGACATGTACATCAGGAGCCTTTGAAGAAGCACAAGGGAAAGAAGGAGCATCAGATTCCAAGGTAAATGGGTAGGCCTGGAGATAAGTGTCTGTCTGTGGAACAACCTGGCACCTTAATAAATGAAGACAGGGTTGGTGGTGATTTATGCCAGGAGGTTAAACCTTACAGAATTGATGGCCTTTGAAGTCCATGGGCTGACGATGCTGGGCAGCCCATGCTCATTACATTTAGACAAGCCTGCATTGGGAGGTACAATCAAGATCTCAAATTTAAGCACACAAAATTAATTGGCTTGCTTGTGTGACCTTTATGTAGCTAACTTTTGCACATTCACAGGGAATATCTCTACGTCTGATCACCAAAGCATTTTCTAAAAGCAGTGTTTCCATATTGTAAATCAAATTTCATTTTGATTAACCTTTAGTTGCGTCCTTAAAAGGAGGTTGTTGTGTGTACATAAGGGGGTTGGTTGTTGTTACTGATGCTACAGTGTCACTGATGGTCTCGGTGAAGGTATAATCACTCATCCTGTGGCTGCATTCCTTAGTAAATGCTCTTTGTAATTTCTCAGTAGAGAGAAAGATGCCAAAACCAAACCACTGATGATGATGGCAATTGCTTGCCTTGGTTGTATAAACCTGCACTGCTGGTCTTTTCCTGTCATGCAGTACTTATCAAATACTTCTTTTTCCCCCCATTTCTGTGTGCAGTGTGCACAATGTAAGGTGTTTGTGGAATGAGCAGTTGCTCAATACATTGATCTCTCCTCACAGTTCAGTGTGACACTATGCCTACTTTGCAGCACACTTCAACCTGAATGCAGAGTTGCTGCCTTCCTAAAGCCCTTTGTGTTCCACCCGAGTCCTTCACAAACACTAATGAATTTTCAAAAAGCAGTCGCTGTATCCACCCTGTAGGTTACAATGCAGAATTATTCAGATGGAGAATCTGCTTGGTGTGGGGGCTCAGTTGGGTACCCAGGCCCTTGTGGGCTCTGGCTGGCGCTGCGGCACCTGCCCTGGTCAGGGCTCGTGTCCTGTTCTGTTCAGTTGCAGCTGTGAGCCTGCCCTCCTGCAGCTGTGAGCCTGCCCTCCTGCAAACTTGCCTCCAGGATTTCGAGTCAAGCACTCAGAACATGAAGAGCAAACAGCCAACTACAACTTATGAGAAGTTCAAGTAATAACTGATTATTACACTGTTATTCGTTGGCAGAGGCAAGGTTGGATTCCCAGGACACCACTTAGCTAGGAGACAGTCATTTCTCTTCCTAAAATTTCCTGCCTCGTGCCATCTGTGCCTTCCAAGTTCTGCAGCATGCTGACCAAAGATTAACATATGGACATTTTTTTTTTCAAATGTGCATCCCTGATTTATACCCAGAATAGATTCATTCTATAAATCATCTATCTGTTTAGACCCTGCTGTGACCCAGTTGGATCTGGATATCCTAAAGTGCAGTTACTGATGTTAAAAATAGTTTTCCACTGGAACTTAGATACAGCTTTTGATGACATAGCATCAGCTGAATTTGTAGCACTGACTGGAATTTTTCTATGTACTTAATGTATAGATCGAATAACTAACTGATTGGAAGTTCATGCTAGAAAGATGATAGTAGATGATCAGTGAAGGTACAAGAACTGATGATATGCATACAAAGCCTGTTCACAGAATCATAGAACCAATTAGGTTGAAAAAGACCTTTAAGATCATTGAGTCCAACTATTAACTCAGCACTGCCAAGTTCATAATAGACCATGTTCCTAAGCACCACATCTGGACATCTTTTAAATCCTTCCAGGGATGGTGACTCCACCACTGCCCTGGGCAGCCTGTTCTAATGCGGGATGACCATTTCAGTGAAGAGATTCACACACAGAATCTCACAGAGCATCACTTAAGTTGGAAAAGACATTGAAGATTATGTGCTCCAACCTTTGATGGATCTCTGCTCTGTCAACTAGACCAGAGCACTAAGTGACACATCCAGTCATTTCTTGAACACTTCCAGGGATGGTGACTCCATCACCTTCCTGGGCAGTAGGGCATTCCAATGCTTAGTGACCCTCTCTGTGAAGAAATTTTTCCTGAAATATCCTGAGCTGGAAGGGATCCACACAGATCATCTAAGCCCGAGTCCTGGTCCTGCACAGTACAGCCCTGAGAATCACACCGTGTGCCTGAGAATGTTGTCCAAATGCTTCTTGAACTCTGTCACTCTTGGGGCTGTGACCACTTCCTTGGTTCTTTGTACTTAAGCTGAGCTGGTAAACCTCCTGAGAAGCTGCTTGATCAATAGTGGACAAATCTTGTAATGTTATTGCTATCCTTGTTCTGCCTTCTCAACAAAGAAACCTGGATGATGAACCTGTTATCAAGCTGAGTAGTATCTGGACAAGACTGAGTCTGGTTTCTGAGAGAAACCAGAAGTTTTTGGAGGGTGAAGTAAGAGTAACAGGCAGAGTAGCCAGTGGTCAGAGGGAGAGGCAACCTTGAAAGTAGTCAACATGATGGAGATCTAAGCTCCCTAAACAGAGCTGAGCATGGTAATGGGCTGCTCTCAATCAGCAAAATTTTCCTTGTGTCAAATCTAAGTATTCCTTACTGCAATTTAAGTTCACTACTTTTTGTTCTGTCATCAGCAGACATGGGAAACAGGTTATTCTCTTAGTCTTTTCAAATACTTTTGTTTCACAAGTCTGAAAGACAGTCACCTTCTCCCCTCCTTCTGTACTTAGAGTAAATAATTCAAACTTCTTCAGCTTTTCCCTGTGGATATGTTGTGGTTCTTAGTTGTTCTCCTCACACTTCTTTGTTGTCTTGTGATTAGTTCACAACTTTCTTGAAGTCCAGGTTGCCAGATTGCACTACAGGTTATACCAGTAGCATGTGCTGTAGGGGACTCCTTCAAATGCTTCACAGATTATGCTTTTGTGAATATCTCCCAATATTTTACCTTGTATTTTGTGTGGTCAGTTATCCTGCGTGCAGAATATTCTGTCCATTGTTATTTGTCTAAATTTTCCCTTGTTCATGTTGCATTGCCTGTGACTGAGACAAGTTGGCTTCATTACACACACCTCTTCTTTCTCCACTCTGCATTACCTTGCAACTGTGCCATTCATGTTTTTCTAGGGAAGGACACATTTTCTGAGACCTCTTTTCCTCTTAGTTATATTTTCCTTAGGACCTGTGAGTTCACTGATTTGCACAGAAAGCAGGCTTTATGGTCTTTATTTTGCTGTTCCTCCTCATACCCTTTACAAAAATGAAGAACACTTACATCCTAGTCTCAGCTACCTTTTCTCTACATTCTCAACCAGTTTCTCTCTACTGCTTGCAATCAAATGTAAAGTGAGCTCTCTTCTACCTGTATTCAGAATAAACACATCACTAAACATCTTCTAAGAGTTTTCTGGACAATCTATTCTGTATATTATTTTTCTTAATAAATATGGAGATGCTAAATCTCCTTGGTTTATGGATTTGTACCTTAGTCTGATTTCTGCTGGCTGGTCTCAAAAAGCCTTGTCTGCATTATCTGCCCTGTTGAGTGTTTCTGTGACACCACCCTTGTGCATTTCCTTCTTTGTCATGATGTGTATGTTAATATTACAGTAACATGGATTATTCCTCTCTCAGTTGTGCAACTTCAGTAGTAACTGGTTTACAGTATTCAAGATTCCCAGCATTTCTTGTTTATTTCCTGTGTTTCTTGCATTAATAAACAAATACCTGAGATGTTCAGGGAATTGACTCACTGTCCTTCAGAGCCTTCTTGTGACCCTTATGAATATAAAGGAAAGATAGCAATCCCCACTTCTGGACAAGGTGGGCTGAACATCTATCCAGTAATTTGTAGGACAGTGTTTCAAGAACCCAAGCTCTTCTTCTGCTACAATTTATGCAGACAAATGTTCATTTTGAAGATGTCTTTCTCACTGTCTTGCCCTTAAATCGCAACTGGAAGAATAAAAAGAGTTCAAGGTGACTCCCCTGCTGCCTCACCCTCACTCTTTGCACGTTGCAGTTGCTACCTGTCCCTTCAGTCTCTCTTCTAGCAGTATCCTTGGCACTCACATGGATCAATAGCATGAGGAAATAATCATTAAACTGGCGGGGCTTCCTCATCTCACAAAGACCCAAGTCCTGGAAAGAAAGAAGCTATGAAGCATTGACTGAAGGTATTTTGCCTTTTCAGACAGAGGTATATAAGACAACAGTGTCAGCTGTTCCACAGGTGGGACTGTGTCACTGTTGGAGCAAGAAACAACACAGACTCAGCAAAAGGCTGGTCTGCATAACCTCTCTCTTTACTTTGCATTCTCTCCTTTTATAGACTGTTAGGATCCAGCTGGACCAGATTGGTCAATTAACCAATACATTTCACCTGGTTGGCTAATTAGCGCAACACCTTTCTTAAAAAGTCTTTGAGAAAAACAGGAAAACAGAAAGTAGGAAAACAGCACCTGCAGGTTGTTTATAATAATAAGCTACCATTGTTTATATTCAATTCCTTAAAGTTTCACAAGCCCATTCTGGGAAAACTTACCTAGTTTTCTTGCTCTGTGACCAGGCTGTCACATCCACAGGACTGACCTGTTTTGCTTCCTGACAGTAGTAGTGCTGATGGTGCCAGGGGGATTTGCAATTCCACACCAAGCCACAAAGCATTTCAGAGACAAATGAAATGTTATTGACAGGTTTCAGTTGAGAATTAACAGTTAATGAAAACCTATGACTCCTACAGTGAGATCTGAGATAAAGTTAAGTGTTAGCAGTGTCTTGTTGCAAGACAAAAAGTGCATGGAAAATCACACGAATACTGACACTAAGATTCTGATGAGTCTTTTAAATAAGAATTTAAGATAAGGAGGTCCTGTGTGAGCATAGTGGGATCCTGTTATATTCGTGGAATATAACTGCTGGAGATGAGGGACTAGTATCCTTAGAACATCACCAACAAGGATTAGAATTTGCTGTACATGCCCACAACATATATGGAATGGGTAGTACTTATATATCCCATGTAAAGCTTCAAGCTAACAGCCAGAGTTACAGCAATTGGCTGAATGAGATGATTGCTTTGGAAGCCCCTTTTAAATGGAAGTAGGTTTAAGCTGTGTCAGATGTAGTTCTGTGTTGACTGATGATTCAAGGGGTTTTGTATGCAGAGTGCAGGTGCAGATCCTAGCAGATAAAGTGAGCCCTGAGTGCAGTAAACTGAAATCGATAGCACATCACAGTGATTTAAATTAATAATGTGCTGAAAGTCTGGTTTTGCTTACATTTCAAGATTTTGACTCTGCCTCCCTTTTTACCTTTGAAGTTAACTGTTCACTGCAGAGTGATCTTTGTTTTCTCCCAAGCACTTTCATCCTGTGCCTCAGGCCATCCCTTGTATATGGGAGGAGATCTCTGTGAAAGGTTTTTTCAAATCCCTCCTTAAAATTAATTTCTGCTATGAATCTTATAAGCAATGATAAGCTGCTACTGTTTGCTGTGCTGCATGTGGTGTTCACCTCATTACTCACCACTTTCAAAATAAAGGAGCCTAATGTGCCAGAAGGTATTGCCTTGGTAAGACCAGTTCTGCTTCTGTAGACCTTTGCAGCTGTCTGAAGATGTCAAAGCATAATCTGGCTGTGAAAATGGTATTTTAGGGTAAAGATAGGCCTCTGAGGCTTTGTAGGGACAGTGAGTCCACCAAATCCTTTTATGACATTGGAAGAAAAAAATTAATGAATGTCATATCCTGATAACTTTTCCCCTTGATGTCTGATTCTCCTCCTACTTCACTTTCTAAAGAGTTGCTTTATTTGACCTGTTTAGATTCCAGCATAGCTCCTACAATAGTTTGTGTGTTGCTATATGGATAGCACCCAGCCTTGTGGCATAACATCTACTGGCCATCCATACCCTGCTGAATTACACCTGTGCTCTGGAGACACCAATCCAGGCTTAGGCACGGTGAGCAAGTCTTTTATTAGAGCAATGGAACTAATGCAGCCAAGCTGTTACATCACTGCTTGGGCATATTAACCTAATTCCAAGAGTAGTACAGATATTTAGCAAGGTGTTGGGCATTTCATTGCTGCACACCAGAGATGTCCAGATTCCTACAGGCAGTATTCATGTTCAGTCCATAATTCTCTGCAAGCAAACTTTGGAGGTAAAATCAGTATTCCAGGCAGAAGACAAAAATGTCAAACCACCAGCTGAAATGGATGGCCTGGCTCTGGACTGGACCCAGGATTACAGTATCCTCCAGAGCTGAACATGGCAATTATTTTGTGATGCCTACCCATAGCTGCAGAAAAAGCCAAAAGATTATATGTTCTTGAGACCTCGTGAAAAAAGATACAATACCACTGGTGATTTTAAAAGTAGGCACAGTACATGTATGCAAATTGGACTAATGGGGGTACTGACTGGCTTGCTTTTGCAAGCCTCCAACTGATAACAATCAGCTGTTGGGATGAATTTTTCATTGTCTTGTCCAAAATCCAGTGTTTTGAACAATCATACCATGGGCTGTCTCCTCCCTCTGTTTGGGTTGGCCCAGTGCCACTGTCCTCAGTTGTACAGTGCCAGTTTATACCAGCTGGGACTCCTGACTAGGACTTGCTTATTCATCAGGCTCCAAGGGGAAAATATAAATAGTACTTAGCTCTCTTACTGCTCTTCACAAAACAAACAGAAAAAAAAAGATCCTCATCTACATTTAAACAGAAGAAAAAAGTTAAATACTGTTCAAGGTAAAGTACTGAAATTTTGGTGTCTCAAGGAAAGGGGCAAAAAGCTGATATTGTCCCGCTAAAATTGATAGCAACACCATCACTGACTGGTGGATGTAGGATAAATCTTCAAATTGTCATAAAGGCACTTTAGGAAAGTCAAATAGTTTTCAGAGGAGTTCAGCATTTCACTGCTTCTACCAGTGTTAGCAATATATTGATTATTTTTGTGATTGCAAATAAAGGAAGCAGCCAGTTTGGGTCTTCACCACCTAAAGAAATATCTGCTGGAAGAACTTGCAAAATGCTCAGCTTTTCTCAAAGCAGTTGCTTCGTATTGAACGTGAAACAGAATTGGAGGCGGGGAGCAGCATCCTCCTTGCTGTGCGTGCACTTCCCAGGAATGCCCTTCAGTGTCTGCTGGGTCAGACTGCCTGTCAGCCCCCAGCACAGCCAGGAGCAGCCAGTCACACAGCACTGCACGGTTCAGAGGCCCAGACTTTCAGCTGGGACTTTGCTGGATTTAGCTGTGCCAGAACTGCGGGGGAAATCTTAGCCTAGTCATGTTAAATCCCTGTATCCCGGCTCTTACACCATTTACTGTTGTTCGAGCTTACAGAACAAAATGTTGTATACTGCATACAGCAGCCAAAAGCACAACAGAAAATATCTTTTGTCCAGGTTTCAAGCAAGTTTTAGGTTGTTTTTTGTGATACTTAAGAATTGGATAAAAATCTTATCTTTCAGGAGAACAAAACCAGAGCAAAGTCGTTGTACATCCAGCCAGCTGTAGGTAACTGAGCCTGCTTGGTGTTGCACAATGAATTAGTGCCATCTACAGAGTGAAATAGGTCATGAAGATGGAAAGCTGTCAGAGGTTTAAACTACACTCAAAGCTAAACAGCATGCACAAAAATTACCTTACAATTTAAAAACAAATAAAGATGTGATAAAAAGCCAAAAGAAATTAAATTAAAAGCTTTCTATGTATTAAAATAGCAATAGAAAATTTAACATCATTTAGTAAAAGTTTTGCTTTTGAATATGCTTGATTCCAGCATAGATCGATGTATTCATATGTTATAGAATTTTTTTCTCAGCTTGTTTATTTTTGCTGTTGTTGATCTAACTGAGCTTGAAGTAAATGACAAAATGTCACCTGGTGCCCTTCTTAATAAGCTTTATGCAATAGCATGTCAAACCTGATCTGGGTCCTCTGGTGTCATTGGTACTACTTATCTGCACTTCAGGAGGAGAGAATCTGAGCTCAGTTAAGTAAATTCCATATTGTGTAGTTTTCCTTGTTAATGCAGTTAATCAAAACCTAAGAGCATGTTGCCCTTTTGAAGTGCTGTGCCCTTGACCAAGGCACAGGAACATTTGATTGGGCTTTACCTATTCACCTAGGAATTATCTCCATTATCTCCATTATTATGTGCTCTGTTCAGGCAGTAAACCAAAAGGGGGGGATTTTTTTTTTAATAAACTGAATTATTTACTTCTTTCTCCCCTTTTACAGTCTCACAGCAAGAGGGCTGAGCCTGAGTGCTCTTCAACCTTTACATGCCATAAATACAATTTGGGATGGAGAATGAGTTTCTGACAGCTGGATGTGGAGTTATCCTAAACTCTTACACAAATTGGCAATCAGGTTCTGAAAGCAAGAGCAGTGTCCCAATTTCTGCAGCACCTCAGTGCCTAAGTGGAACCTCTAACAATGATCTCTGAGTGACACCAATAGAGATTGACTTCTCCATTTGCCACTGCTGATATTTCTAAAATTAAATGGATTTGAGAATAGGAGCTGAAGAAGCAGGCTCTGATCTCAAGGTCCCTCACAACCTTCCTCACTGCTCCCCTCTCTCTCCTTTCCTCTTTGCTCACATTTCTCATCAGTATTTATGTCTTTGCACTTAGATCCATTGTTTTCTTATGTCAGTGATATTATGTCTGTTGTGCTTAGGGTAATGTAAGGGGTTGTATTATGTCTGTTGTATTTAGGGCAATGTTTGTACATTGCAAATTCAAGAACATACTTTCTCTTTTTTTTATACACACTGTGCATAGCAGACTTATTATAATAAGTAATATAATGTACTAGCTATTCTTTCCAGGAAATTAGTAAGTGTTTAGAAGTGCCCATTCTCATTGATTAGTATGGATACTGATAGATCCATGCAGAGAGCCCACACCAATTGTGAAAACCTGCTTTGATTTTCTGAGCCTGGGACTAGTCAGGCATCGATTCAGGCCATCAAATGTCACTACTTAACCAAGTTGTCTTTATTAGGAGCACAGCCTGTCTGAAAGCCAGTAGGAGAAGAAGGCAGTATGCATTGTAGATTCAGATTTTAGATGCACACTGGTAGAAAGGGAAAATCTATACAATTGAAGAAACCAAAAACAATGATAGAAAGAATTTACAGCGTCCATGCTCCTAACTTTGATACCTCAATAAAGTCTGGGGGATGAATTCACTGGAGACAGGAGCTGAAAAGAAGGGCACTATTAATATTTTTTTTCCTTTAAAATCAAAACAGCTGTAGAATTATGAACAAGAAGTCTTGTATGTCTGTGTTCAAGGACATGAGAATTAATCAGCTGTTTTTCTTAGAAGGATTATGTTAAAGAACTACCTGCTTTCAATTTTTCTTCTTCTCAGAAACAACCTGTAAAATATCAAATACTCAGTAAATGCTCAAGGCAAAATGCTGTCTATAATTAGCTTATAAATGACTTGTTTATTGAAAACACAGTGATGACTTCAGTGTTATTAAGCGTCCTTGGGCAATGCTCTTGAGCAATATGCATTCTGGATTATAAACATGCAGCATCTGATCCCAGCATTTGGTTCTTCTCTCTGATACATTCTAGAAATTCAGGAGAAACCTCACTCAGGTTTTTCCTCTCTGAAAGGGGAGCAGGGCTGAGCTCTGCTGTCCCCAGGTGGAGGGACAGACACGCCCAGGTCCCCACTCGGGGACACGCAGGTTACCCTGCCTGGGGGGTCCATTCACCTCGGCCATCGTTGCATTAATAAAAACCCACTTCCAGCCTTTTTTGCCAAAGGTGCTTCCCATACAGCTTAAACAAGTGCTCCAGTAAGGTTCACAAAGAAAAGGTGATGAATTTATGTTATAACTCATCTAGATTGTGTCTATTGCAAAGTATGCTGTTCTGCATCTAAAGAAGCAGCTTACAGTGGAATCACCACCGAATCCTCTGTGTTCTGCTGTAATTATTATTGAGTTGCAATTTATGGAAAAAATATTACTGGTATTAGGCACATTTATAAATGTCAAATTTATTTAATTTTATCGAAGGCAGTTTTAAAAATGTGTCCAAGTAGTAGAAATATAATTTATTTTCTTCCAAATATGAAACTTATGCAGGGCAAGTTAAAATGTTATAAATTTCTCATTAAAAGAAAATAAGCGCCAGCCTTCAAAAAACTTCAAGGTAATTATAGTTCGTTTTCAAATTAAATTCTTACATTTCACCATAGTTCTACAGGTTAAATACCACCATCAGTACAATTGTCCTAAATTTATATTGCTGTAAGAGTTGTGTTTTGAATTCTTCTGTATCTTGATGCATCTTGAATCTTTTATGACAATGATAGTTCAGAAACTCGTTCATTCCTACTGGAATATTTTATTCTGTGAAAAATCAAAGACAGTCACAGATAGTCTTTCAAATATAACATCAAGAGATTTATTTGTGGGAGTATTATTATAGGCAGAACAGGGAAAAAACCCACAAAACCCCCAATGGTTAAAAACTGTCTCTCCAATAATGTCATCAGAGTTATTTTATCAGGACTGTGGAGCTGAAGATTAGTGATAATGAATGATAATTTTCAGAGAAGTTTCAACATGTGTTTAGTTCTGTATGTTCTATTCTCTTTAAAATAAGGATTTCAATGTTTATGTCCAGGGAGGGTTAACAATTCTCTGTGCAGCAGGCTTGCTTCCCTACCATGGAAAATATGAGCCAGCATTAACTTCCTGCACACTTGACTCACCTTTTTAAATAAAATAAACAAGTGGCCTCACGCAGAAATCAAACTGCTGAAACAGCCTTACACTATCATCCACAGTCTTCCCCCAGGAGCAAATGAGGGGGAAAATGAGCTACAAAATCAGGGGTTGGTGCTGTCTCTGTGTGTTACTTGGAAGGGCTTTGCACTGGCACTGATGGGAATGTTGTTAGCTGTGTCACTGTCCAGGCCAGAGAAGCTGCCCTGGGACCTGCCCTCCCAGCTCAGGTGGGACGAGATGGTACTGCCTGATGACCCAGGGACCTCAGCAGTTCTGCAGCAAATTACTCCAATGACAAGAGCAAATACTTCTAAAAGCAGGGCTCTGAAAGAGTGGAGGAGCAAGGAACCACCCTGTGGGATTTGGGAAAATCCCACACATGTTGGGAACAATACAGAATGTGTTTTTATGGTAGCCAAGAACAAGAAAGCACCTGGATAAGCTGTGCCAGGAGATCTTTGAAATCTTCCTGCCATTCTGAAGGGACAAATAACAAACCTAGGAACAGCAAAAGGCTTTTCAAATCTAAACTTAACATGAGAAAACTCCTAGTGTTCACAAGTGGTGTGTAAGTACTATCTGGAGGGTTGGCAATGTGAGTATGGAGGAGGCTGGAGCAGGCTGGGCATCCCCAGGCACTGAACGAGACAGACTGAGTGAGGAACAAAAGGGCCAGTGCTGAGCCAAGGACAGCTGAGCCTTTTGGGGGACACTTTTGACAGCTATTGCTCCGTGCCATGTGAGATGGCAGTGCTGTGGCTGGCAGAGCCAGGGTGCAGCACTGTTCTCAGCAGGGGCTGTGCTAGTGAGGAAGAGTGCTCGGGATTTACAGCTCGCTTAGTGGAAGGTGTGTGAAGCAAATACTGGCAGGTAACACCAAGATGACCACAGCTCACAGCTGAAGTGCAGAAAATAGATTTATTCCATCATTTCACTGGCTAGAGACACATATGATGCTAAGCTCATTTTAGCAGGGGCAAAGCGTGGCTAGGCTGAGTGCTGTGTTACAGAAAAAAAAGGGGCCTTGGGCGTGCACAAATCTTCCCCAGGCTGTGTTTTACAGTCTCTGAACTTCTTATCTCCCTTCCCCCTTACAAAAAGCCTGCCAGCCTGTCTGAGGAATGTTGTTATGTTTGTTAACAGCACTTTGTTATCTGGGTGAGAAAGCTTTTCTATAGCAGACAGAAAACAACCCAAATTGAACACAAATACAAGAATTTTCTCACACTGAGAGAAATATCTCCCAGGTGCAAGGTTGGTCTTTGAGAGAAAACAATTCTAGAAACAACTTATTTTCCTCTCTCCCTGCCAAGCTTCCATTTTTAAGCCTTTCATCCCCACAGAACATTTGATAGAAAAATAAGATTATATCTCATTTTCTAGTCAATGTTCAGAAAGCTGAAAAATAAGTGCCAAGCATGGCAAGATTAATGAGAGACACTGTTGCTATTGTAGGACAGTGTTTGATTTCATTTTAATACAGGAATTAATGCTGGAATAGTCTGAGCAGGAGATAGAAAGGAGAATCTCAGTATAAATTTATGAAGTTTCCAATCCTCACAACTATAGAGAAAAAGAAAGTCACTGTAGAGAACATGAAACACAAAAGCAAATACCTGAAAACAAGGAGCAGAACTCAAACCCTGTTATTTTAAAATAGCATGTATCATATATCTAAGACAATCTCTTGCTGTTAGAGGGTCTGTCCCAGGAAGTTTGGTTGCTTAGGGTTATCCACAGTGTGCTTAGCTGCTATTGCCTCAGCTGGTGAATGTAAATCAGTCTTTTGCTTTCTGGTTACTTTAGACACATCTTTCAGACATATTTATTTCTGGATACCTGTTACAGACAGATAGAATATTTAGTGTCTGAGGAGAATTTAGAGGGAAAAAAACCTTGTCTTGTCCTCCATAAAATCAAGCAATTAAATTTACCGAGATAAAAAACCACAGCTCTGGCAAATAACACGCCAGATATGTCTGTTTAATCACTGATCATCCACTGTTTGTTTGTGTAGACTTCTTTGGTCTTCACACCTTGCTAACGTATTCTGGACGTTGTCAAAACCCCTCAACCCCACCATCAGTGTGTTGCAGGCAGTGTTGAAAGTGAGCTTCAAGGGTGCACTCTGATGAGAAGCCTAGAGAAGGATGCTGTAGTTACCTGATTCAGGATTTGATAATTCAAAGCAGGAGAAAGCACAGCAAAAATTAATAAAATGTATTTAAAATGAATAGAGAATCTAATAAATCTCCTGTTTACTGCAGCTGAGTAAAGATCTTCATGTCTGCATATAACGGGCACAGAATTCATCTGTCAAAGGTGTCCATACTGGAAATGGCACAGTCCGTAGCTGAGGGGAGGATTTTTTACTTCCCTGCCTCTCCACCTCTGCATGCACAAGTAACACATTTTAAACAGATCTGCACAGACTGTCAGATGTCTGATTGCTATGGCTGAAAGGTGACTAGCTATAAACCAGCCCCAGTTTGCAAGATTAGTTGCATAATTAGCACGGTGCTGGTTCCTGGGCTAACAGCTCCTAAGCTTGGGCTTAGTGCCATGGCACTGTAGCTCTCCAGTTCTGCATGCAGAGGAGTAGGCATGTCCATCTCTGTGCCTGTGTGCTTAAATAATCTCCTACCAGAAATGCTGATAACATTTTTCTGCCTTTGCCTGTTACCCTGCCACACATTTTGCTTTGATCCTGAACCCAGGCAGGTGACTTCACATTTCCCTGCTGTGGAAGGCTGCCTTCTCAGCAGAGAAGCCTCACAGCTCCACTGTACACATGGATTAATGATGTTTTGGGTAGGGGGTGCAAGAAGGAGATATTCTCTGCAGTGGGAGCAGGGAAGTATTTTTTTCAAGGTATTGGTCATTTATGGGTCAGTTTCTTGAATGAAAGTAGTAAGTGAACTACGAACAGGAATTCCAGAGATTGTTTAATTGAGGTGCAAGCAATTTGTGTGGAGACACATATGCATAGGGGAAAAAAGACTTCTAAGGTTCTCGTAGATGGGAAGACAGACAGCTTTCTCCATTTTGCTTACAGCATCAGCAGCAGAGACAGACTCCTCCCAGCGCCTGGGCTCAGCACAATGACCCAGTGAGGCCGTGGGAGGCGGCTGCAGCACCCCCAGGTGCTCCTCTCCCAGCCAACAGGCACAGACACACAGACACACAGACACACAGACACACAGACACACAGACACACAGACACACATCCTGCTGCTGATGACCCAGGGACAGGTGCTGCTGCTTCTTGCACCCAGCTTAAAAACGAAGGGACTTGGCTGTCAAGCAGTCTTCATTGAAGAGAATTCAGCATTCTACAGGCTTTGAGCAATAGAAAATAGCAAAGGACTGAGAAATTCCCAGCAGTGTAGTCACTCCTTAGTCAGGATATCCCAGCTGTGCTCTGTCCTCACCGGGCTAAAACCATGGGCCCTGTAATGCATTGTGGATCTCGACTCTTCTGCCTCAGGTCGGCCGGTCGGGGCAGTCGCTGGATCCACAGTTGCCCACCTGAGGGTAAAGTGGGGCTGCTGGTGAGTTCTGTCTTTGCACCTTGGTTTNCCCTTGTTTTTTTGTTTTGTTTTTTTTTTTTTTTTTTTTTTTTTTTTTTTTGTTTTTGTTTTTTGTTTTTTGTTTTTTGTTTTTTGTTTTGTTTTTTTTTTTTTTGTTTTTTTCCCTCATGCAAGCCTATCTTCTTGGAAGAGCTTTCTCTTGCTGTTCTTTTTCATATAGAAAATATTTGTCGTCTTCATCCCAATAGAAGCCAGCTCTCCCCAGGAACTCCCTCCACTCCTCAAAGAAGTTTGTCTCCTCCCACTTTCTAGAAGGGAAATTTGTGCCTGAGAGGAAAGGAATACTGTCATAGCATTCTACAGAGGCATGTCACAAAATCCATTTCTGTGGGGTGCCTTTTAAAATCTTTGATTATAGTCCCCAGCACAAGTATTCCAGCATGTGATTATAGAGGACCAACGAAATGCATTTAACTAGATAACTTAACTAAAAATTAAGCAGCAACTCTCTGCCCTATTGTAACAACTCCTAGTGTTAGTAAATACCCAAAGCTCTTTTATCTGAACGGTGGTAAGCTGTGCTACTGTAACTATTAAGCCAATAATACTGTTTCTATAAAGATTTTATTTATTAAAAGCACAAAATGTACCGAATCTGTAGGAAAATAAGACATTTACCTAATACCTTTTAATGTGCTTTTTATTCTTTTGAATGTGTGTTGTATAAGCATGTTGGTGCATGGAATGGACTAAGATACTTTTCTTTCCAGCTGCCATAGATTGCTAGTGTTTTAGTTCAAACATATAAAATAATCCTCGGTGGATTATTGTTCCTTTAGAATCTGGAATTATAGCTGCAAAAGTTCAATAATACAACATAAATTGCTTGGCAATGGACATCTTATTTTGGGAGCATTTCAATTTGTTTAGCTTTATTTAACCTTATTTCTTTAATTTAGGAGACAATCATTGGATTCTCGGCATTTTCAGTGGCAGTTCTTGGACCAGCTGGATGGTTCCTGTGCCACCTTTCAAGCTATAAAAAGAAATAGAAAACATCCCTTCAAAATCAAGATCTAAAGGCTACAGTAAACTGCAATACTCCGAACTTGGACTCTCTTTGAAGTCCCCGTTCCCACACTGTCACCCATCCCTTTGCCCAGGTCCCAGAAAGCTTTTGCAGGTACTGTAGAACTGGACCCAGATATACAATGGTGTAATGATACAGAACAGTGGCAGGTCTGCTCTGCCATCACCTGCTGCCTTGGACCTGTCTGGCTCTGCCATCAGGTACTGTGAGACATGGAAGATGGGTGAGGAGGACTATAAACACACTCAAGTGACTTGCAGTTTGGCTGTTGAAAAACACATATATCATGCTGGCTGTTGTTTGACCTTTTGTTTTAGACAAGTAGAACATCTGTGTTGCTTGAGAATCCTGCCCTCTTGTGGGTAAGATTAAAGCACAGTGGTAAATTGTACTTGTGTGAATCCCTGACATACAGGAAAAAGCAGCAGGTTGGCTGATCCTCCACCATGGACCAAGCTTTGCAGTGCCTGTTTTGCCACTTGTGTGCCTCTCCTGTCTGCTGCTTTGGTGATCCCTGGTTGGTGAGGTTACAAAAATGAGTTTACTCTTTGTCTTTCATCCATGGTTTTGTCATTGTTCCTGCATCCTGTCTGTACCAGCTCATACAGGTACCATCAAAAGTTTAAAGTAAATAAATGGGAAAAATACAGAGAAAAAAAAAGTTATAGTCATCTCATACTAAACCTCTGAGAATTTAGGATGGTTTTCTTGGGAGTTTCTCTTTAATCTTTACACGTGTTCTTTTGGTGTTCCTCTTCCGCCAGGATAAATGTTTTTCTGCAGATCATGATTGTCAGGTACTCAAATTTATTTTCAGTTTTTAGATTAAGGTTTTTGAGAGACTTTCCCATGACTGCTATTTGCAATTACTATGATAAATACTTTGAAGTCTAGACTAAATTTGAGAAAAGTGCAGTAAATAACACTTGTTATGCCATGTTACATGTGTAATAAAAGAATGCCTTCTAATAATTTCAAGTCTGTTTTGCAAGAAAATACAGAATATGAACCTTTTGTGATGCTTAAGTATTAGCAGAATAGAATTTAAAATTCCATTAAGTCATTTGTAATATCTAATATGAAAACAGATTCTGAAAGTAGGGCTGTGA
Source organism: Irena cyanogastra (assembly GCA_013397155.1). Lineage (NCBI taxonomy): Eukaryota > Metazoa > Chordata > Aves > Passeriformes > Irenidae > Irena > Irena cyanogastra. The sequence continues at coordinate 1,165,899 of VWZV01011967.1, read as the reverse complement.
AAGTGTATATTCTTGCTGTACTTCTAAAGTATGATTTTCATATAAATAGTCTGAGTTCCCTTCAGCCTTGTAACTGTGACTGAAGTTTTCAGAGTGAGAATGGAAACATTCATCCTGAGTGTTTAAAGAAAGTCATACTAGTTTATTTTTTTCCAAGAAATGATAACTTTGTCACTTAGTTGAACAGTCTGATGTGAAAGTCCAGTTGTGTATGTGGAAGGTTTCCCACAGATTTGAATGAGTGTTGGATTTGTGCCTGCATTCCTGGTATCCAGAGAAGAAGCAATGCCGGTAACTGAAAGGCACTTGGACAAGCAACCTGAAGCTTTGCTCCTGCACACTGTGAGTGCATCCTTTGGAATAATAAGGCTATTTTGCAGAATCTTTTGTAAAAATCAGGTTTGAACATTTCAGTATATCTGCTTGTCCTGTATCTGATTTCATCATCCTTTTCTCACCTAGTAATGCTTAAATAAATCAGTAAGATATTACAGTTCGGTTGTTGTACCTGTCCTCTTAAATTATGGCAGTGAGTAATAAGATTGCCTGGTTATAATACATACTTGGGGGATGTGAGTAAAGCACTGACAATTGTGTTGGGTAAAATGAGGTAACAGATATACAGGGATGTTTGTATTGCAGCAGTGATAATTTTTAGAAACTACTTACCTGAAGAGCTACTTAAAATTTAAGCGTTTTCTGCAAATACTTTTTTTTTTTCAGATTTTCAATCCACTTCAAGCATTTCTTCCTAAAAGTACTAATGATTACATTTCACAGGCATTTAAAAATACTTCAGTCTTCATGTAGCTCTCTTTACTGTTTGCAAGTGGATCTTTAACCCTGGGACTGGAAGCTCTGGGGAATGTGGTGCATAGAAAACCAAGATGAAAAGGAGAGAAGCCAGGTCATTGCAGGCACTGTTACTGCTGTTAGTGTGGTATCAATGAGCTTATATTCTTCATTAAGTGCAAAGGTGTTTATTTATTAGTCTAAACCAGCCACAGTTCAGCTAGAACTGGGCTGATAAATGCAGCCAGTAGTGCCCAGGGCTCTGGCTCCAACAGCTGTTTTTTTCCTCAGGCTTCCTACAGCTGCCCAAGGTGTTTGGTGAAAATGGTTGGTGGGTTTGTCATTTCACAGCTGTGACCCTACCTGCAGCCTGATGGGCACCGCTCATCCCTGAGTGATGCTGAGTTCTGGGTGTGGATATCAGTGGAGTCCTTTGCAAAGAAAGGCAAGAGACTCTCTCCTGTAATTCCACAGAAGAGGAGCACCAAACATGAAATGCTTGCCCAAGGTAAAGCAGCAGGGTAGCAGGAGGTGGAAACAGAGTTGAAGGATGGTTCTGTGCCATGCTTCTCATGGTATCTCTACATCAGTGGTTTGCATTTCTTGCAGATGGGCCAAAGCTGGTTTTAAGCTGACTATAAGTAGTAGCTTAAACTAAACAGGTAGCACGCATATACCTAAGGGTAAGTGGCTGAAGCCTGTTCTTCCATAGGAGCACAAGTAGCAGCCATTCCAGGTAAGGCAGAAGATCTTGTCTTGAACTAAACTTTGTAGCATTTACATGCTTTGTGATTATGGTTATGTGCTGCAGTGTACAATTAAGCTAAAATACTCATAGTTCTGGGTAAGTGGAAGTGTCTTTCAGCCACTCTGTCTCTTCTCAGGAACGGATGCTCTGGATGAGCTTACACTTAAATTAAGAGGCCCTGTAGTGTTCAGCTTATGGTCCATAAATACTCTGGGCAAGAAGTAGGTGGGGAATATTATGCAATTTTCGGGAGGCCTGAATTTGCAATAGATAGGACAATTTGTAAGGATCTGCAGATGAGAAAAATACATTCCCATGTAAAGTGCAGCAGCTTCCCTACAGGCTGCTTTAGGAGTGTCCCAGTTCCATCAATTTAGTTCACTTTGTTTCCACCAAGGTTCCTGTCTCTGATAGTCCAGCCTTTGTTTGTCTTAGGTTACTCCTAGATTCTTGTGTGAAACAAACCAGTTTGGAGGAGAGACAAGACAGCTCACTGGCTTCTAGGGAGGCAGCCTTCAAATGCAGGAGCTAGGTCAGTCAGCTTTAGTTGTTGACCCATGCCAGCTTGACCCTAGCATGGGTCACAAACTTGGTACAGGTGTGGTAAGACACCAAGCAGCATTGAGTGTTGCATGCTTTCTCCTCACTTCCTTGTGGAAAGTCTCACACCTTCTCTTGCTCTCTGTAACTGTTTTTGCCCAGCAGAGACATTTTACAAATGTTTTTACTTGAGTGTAGGAGTACTAAAGCAAAGTGAATATCTGGTTTTTTTGATTTCTCTGTTCATTTCTTTGCCTTTGGGCCATGATGCTGTGATTAGTTTAAGAAGGCAGTGTTTTGACACTTGTCATTCTGATTCCTAAAGCATTACTGACACTACAATGTGTTTTTATTTTAGCCATATAGGTAGGTGGTATAGTTAATTTTGCACAAGTTTGATATTAAAGGTAAGGAAAAAACCCAGCTTTTTGCAGAGGAGATACAATTCAACCAGGGTGGTGCTAATTTCCACAAACTTGGTATGTTAGCTGTCACAAAGACTGTGCCTCTTAGAGCAGTATATCTAATATCTGATTTTATAATAGTCTTAGTGCATGCTTATCAAATTTGTACTAATTCTTTATGCAGGTCACCATGTATTTCTCAAGCTCCACTGCTATGGCAACAAATTAAATATTTTGTTCACTTAGAAGCTAATGACATTACTCTAGAAGAGAAATTGAGGGCATTTATCAGAGGTTTTTACAGTGACAGATGTTGATAAATGTAATAATAAAGCAAACATCCACAGACTTAGTTGACGTAATTATCAGAATAAGAGGAAAATTACAGTTTTGTGAGTACAATCAAATAACCACTGTATTTCTTAACAACATTTTGTTTTCCCAAAGTCTTAATTACTCTAAATTGGGGAAAGAAAGAACAAATATCAAAATCACAATCTGGCTACTCTGTTGGAAACACAGTGCTAGCAATGAGACACAGAGCCCTTTACTGCTCCATCTCTCACTTTAAAGCAGCCCCAGTCAGTGATGACTGAAATGAATTTGTCACATGCCAGATGGCATAACTGATATGGGTCGGTGGCTTCAGCCAAGCTTCTGGTCACATTATGATCACTTCTGCCATTACTGCCAACTTGTTCTCTGTCTACTCTAATTCTCTACCCTGTCCAGATGTCTGTCCTACTATACTCCACACCTTCCTTCTCAGAATAGTTACTTTCCTGCCCTCCTACAGGAGGAAGGTTGGGTTGATATTTTTTCTTCACATAGTGCAGTGTGATAGTACCACTAAAGGAAGTTTTCCTTGCATTTTTAAGTCTCAGCACAGAGGCTAAAATTGGGTATCTTCACCTCAGAAAAAATTATTTCTCTGCACAAGACTATAGAAGCTGTCAGCAATATTGTGTTACTTTTGTGCAGACACGATTTTCTGTGAGCAAGAAGAGGTGCTTTCCCTGTTCACTGTCTCTTGGCTCCTGCTGACCCAGGTGCCAAAGCCCTGAGGAGCTGCTCCAGGATACGTGCTGTAGCCTGAGTTAAGCCTAACTGTTCAGTTTAATCCCAGATAGACTTTTCCCTCAAGCGATTATATATTTTACAATCATTCATGAGGATTAATTCCTACACAGAGCAAAGATTTAGAGACAAATTTAATTTAATATGGTATAACTATTGTTGTGAAATACTCTCATCTGAGCCTGAGGGGCTCCATCTGCTGTTTGAATCTGACAGGGAGGAGGTTGGTCCCTATGCAGGAGCTGTTCAGGGGCTCCAGTTCCATACCCAGACCCTTTCATTGGCATTAGTTTGGCCTTGTAAGTATCCACAAAGCACCATGTAGATTGGAAAATCCTGAGAGCCAGAGAAACTTGCCTCCTCCTGCTTCAGTTCACTCTCTGTTTGGCTTTTCTTATTGCAATTACCCTTGCCTCCCTCCATGCCCCAGCCTTCAATTCAGATAGAGATTAAAGGAAAAATTTGGGGTGTTTCAAACTTGTCCCCACCTCTACTAGAGTTTTTAATATTCCTATCACAATGCAGTTATTGATAATCTCCTGCCAAAAGTGGTGAGGAAGTTTAAAAAAATTGAGGCATTGGCTTAAAATAAATGAAATTGGAAGTTAGCTGGTTTTGTTTTGTGTTTTGATAAAACTTACAAAGCACTTAGCTCCTTGCCTCTCATTCAAGCATTGAAATCCTCATTTGTTTCAAACATTGTTTATATTGCATTGGAATCTTTGAATAGATCAGTCAAGAACTAGTTTTCATTTAAAATTCAAATAGAGACCCATGTAATTACATGACTGAGGAAGCTGAGCCTTTAAGGAAAACACCATGGGAATGTTTTAATGTTGGGAACAGTGAACATGTCTGGATACAGATGTGCAGCTATATATCTGTGTAAACTGATACAATAATTTATTTTTACACATGCATCAACTCACTTCAATTTATGAACCGTTTAATAAATTTTCTGTATGTAATTCAAGGTAGGAAGGCTTAGGATTTGTATTTTTCAGAAAGGATTACCTTTCTAAAAGTAGATTTGTTAATGCTTGGAGATTTAAAAAAAAAGGACAACACTAGATTTTGTGTCTTTTTGGAGCTGAATACTTGAAAATGTAATTCAAAGTACAATAGTCACATAAATAGTGACTTCTGCACTTGATTACCTCTTTTTTCCTTAGAGGATATTTCATTAATTTATTCCTGAATTATGTTGTAACTACAATACACACTCTTAGGCAGGCAAAATTTAGTTAAAAACCAGCACAATTCACAGAAACAATATGCTCCAAATCCCTTCCACACCTTATCTACCTTATCCTGCAAAAGCCACATTTCAAAACAACCAGATATTCACAAATCCATGGGACATGGTAGGATGCGCTCACAAGTGCTGAGGGAGTTGGCCAATGACACTGTAAGACTGATTTTTATTATCTTTTTAAAAGGCCTAAGAAACTGGGGGGGTCCTGAGAAAGAGAAGAAAGTAAGAGTATCTGGGAAATTATGGGTCATTTCTCTTCACCTTGACCCATGGGAAGATGATGGAGTAAATAATCCCGTAAATCGCTTCCAAACACCTTAAGGACAGGAAGGTTATTTGAAGTAGTCAGTGTGCATTTGCAAAGGGAAAACCATGCCTGACCGACTTGATAGCCTTCTGCAACAAAATTGCTAACTCAGTGTAGAAGGAGAAAGCAGTGAAATTTCATCTTTACCAAGACTTTCATCAGCGCTTCCTGGTACATCAGCAAAGTGATGGAATATGGACTAGGCAAGTTGACAATGATGTGAATTGAGAAGTGGTCAAACAAACTGCTGGGCTCAAAGGGTTGTGCTCAGGGGCAGAAAGTCCACCTGGAAGCTAGTTGCCAGTGCTGCACTGCAGGGGTCAGCCCTGGGCCAGTGCTGTTTCGTGTCCCTGCCGGTGGCCCAGATGATGGGACACCCTCTGCAGGTGAGGCAGAGGAGAAGCAGTTGATAACACCAGCAGTTGAAGGTTGTGCTGCCATTCAAATGTGTCTTGAGAGCTTGGAGACGTGGGCCAACACAAGTACCATGAAGTTCAACAGGTGAAAGTCCAAGTCATTGCACATCAGAGGGAGTAACTAAGCACCAGTACAGGCTGGGGCTGAGCAGCTGAAAAGCAGCTCTGCAAGGAGTGACATGGGGGTCCTGGTATACACCAAGCTGACTGTGAGCCAGCAATGAGCCTTTGTGGCAAGAAGGCCAACAGGATCCTGGGCTGCAGTAGGAAAAGCACAGCCAGCAGGTCAAAGGAGATGTTTATACTCCTCTACTTGGCACTGGTTAGACCTGACTGGAGTTCTGTGTCTGGTTCTGGACCCACCAGTACAAGAAAGACATAAACACACTGGAGTAAGTTGAGGGAAGGGCCAAGTGATGAAGAGACTGGAGCACCTGTCATATGAAAAGGTGCTGAGAGAACTGGGACTGTTTAGCACCAAAGTCAAAAGGTTTGGTGTGAGGAGTGGGTCTTGTCAGTGTGTACAAATGCCTTAGGAGAGGGACTAAGAAGATGGAACCAGACTTTTCTCAGTGGAGCTCAGTGTCAGGACCACAGGCAATTGGCTCAGACTGAAATATGAGAATTCCCACTTAAACAGAAGAAAAAGCTTTCTACTGTGAGGATGGTCAAACCTTTGGACAAGTTGCTTAGAGAAGTTGTGGGGTCTTCATGCTTGCAGATATTTGAAACCTGGCTGGACATGGGCCTGAGCAATTTGCTCTAGCTGACCTTGCTTTGAGCAGGGAAGTTAGAACAGACAAGCTCCAGAGATTCCATGATTCCATGATATTTCTGCTCATGAACTCAGAAAGTAGCACTTATTCTTTCGGTTTTCATCAGTTGGTATGTAAATTTTCCACTCCCCATTAATTTAATGTTAAAAATATATTTTTTCATTAATGATTTGTGGACTTTAAGATGCCTGCAGCTTTTATGTGTTCTCTTAACTGAGTGTGTGCAGAGGCAAAAACCATATGAACATAAACCTTAGCTGCTTTAAATGGTTTCCAGTGGCGCACTGTACACATTTTGTTAGGCATATTCATGAGGATCTTGCTGAGAAACTATGACTTTGGTTCAGCCCAGAGACCTGAGAAATTAATTCCCAGAGTACCACATTTCTATATTTGCTCCTTAATGACATTTGTTCACAATATAAAGTGTGAGTCTCTATACTTGAATTAACAAACTAGGCGAGTATTAAATTGTTTGACTGAACAGCAGACTACTTGTATAGGATTTATTTAGGGCTTAGACATTGTTTAGACAATGCAGAAGGACTCATAAGCAATAAATTGTTTACCATGTACTTGAACTACGTGCTGTACTATGTAGGACCTTGTTCAGTAAATGCAGGCATAGCTGCAATTTTCAGACACTTAAACCAAAGAAGCAATTTTACATGAGAAATGGAATTAATATTTTCTCAGTGTAGTCCTGCTTTATCAACCTGAGTGTTTTTAATAAGCTCACCACTCTGGTATGTGAACACTTGGTATATTTTAAAGATACTTATGGAAGCTCAGTTCCCCTCAGTGCAGAGAGTTCCCTATTGTTCTGTAATGAGCAATAAAGCAGTTCAGATTGATTTGTTGCATCAACAGACAGAAATTCACAGATGAAACCTGTCTTCAACATCTTATTTCAATGAAGCCTGAAAGCCATTTGTCTGTATACTCATCACTTATGCTCCATGTTGTGAGACATAGGGTTGGGGGAAGCAGGTTTGTAGCACCACATGACCTCTCTGGGCACTTCACTAAATAAGGCTTCTAATAAAAGGAAAAGCTCAAATATTGACTCTCAAATATACTCTCTGTCTTTGGGGCTCACAAGCAGCAGGGAGTGTTGAAAGAACTATGGCCTCCAGTAAGAGCTCTGTTTTGTACCTAATTAAGTGACGTTGAAGAAAAATTGCCATGCAGTATTTTTAGAAAATTTCTTTCAGAAAAAAGTGAACCAGTTAAATGCCAGTGAACAGCATCTGCTCCTTCATTGTGGTTCATGGCACTGAATGTGCATTGTCCTCAAATCAGGGACAGCAGTAATTTGGAGGCACTACCTTGTATGATGAATAACAAAACATACCTATTTTTCCCCACCTCCACAGCACAGTTCTCTTTGGCTGCCACAGTCCTACTTATCTTACACAGCCTAGCATTTTGAGGAGTATGTTGCAATGGATTTTTTTGTGTGTAAACATCAATACTCCCATGCCCTGGCTGATGAAATACTGCTGCTTCCACATAGCTTTTTCAGAGATGTGAGGGTCTGAAAAAGTGGTATGGAAAGTTTCAGAAAAGAAGCTCATAGCTAACCGTTAATTTCTGAGACCTGGTAAGATCAAGTCAGGACGCTGGGGAGGCTGACAGGACGCACAGCAGTGAAGTAATTTCTCTTGAAGCAAATGAGTTTTATTGTTATTACTGTACTCCCACCACAAATGGACAAAAGCCTTTTCGTCCCACCGTCGTCCTGGGGCAGTCACCATGGCTGCGATCTGGTGATGGAGAGGGACAAGTCGGGGCTCAGCACAGCCTTGTCTCCTCGGGAAAGGCGTGGCGGTCCCGAGGTGTTTTGTGCCCTCTGGAAACAGGTGGGGAAAGCCGGCCCAGAGGCACCCGGCTGCCCGCCCGCCCGCCTGGGATACACAGCGGAGCCCCGGGCTCGAGGGGAGAAGTAGGCGAGGGAACAACGGTCCTGTTCCGTGTCAAGGATCACACGGAGTCCACAGCACAGCTCCTGGCAGCGCCACCGCCGCCGTCCTCACCCAGTGCAGCTCCCGGGGGGGCGGGCGAGGGCACCGCCAGCCCCTCCGCTGTCCCGGCCACGCTGGCGGCCCCGGGGGCACCACCGACGCTCGTCAAGGTCCTTCGGCTCGGCAGCTCCCAGCTCGACGTTGTGACAAGCTCGGCGGGGCCACAGCCCCGCTGGGGCGGGTGCCCCAGGACCACCACGGGGCCAGCCGGCCTCCCCCTCCCCGTCGCATCCCATGGCATCCCAAGTCCCACGTTCCCCGTCCCATCTCCCACACCGTCCCTCCTGAGGATGCTGTTTGCCGCGGCCGCCAGGCGCGCTGCCCCTTTAAGCGCGCNGCTGCCCGGGCTCCTGCCGCGGTCTGCGGCGGCGGCGAGCAGGCGGTGCAGGGGGAGGGGGCTGCCGGCGTTCTGGCTCTTTCTGTCGGAGCCGCTGCCGGTGCTGGTGGCCGCAGCCCCCGGAGCTCCTCGCTGTCCGCTCGGGGCGGCGGCAGAAGCAGCGCCGGGAAACCGACGAGGGAAATGAGGGGTCGGGAGTGAGAGTTAGTACTGAGGCCGCCGGCTTCGCCCCCCGCCCCACAGCGGGAGCGGTCCAGCCTGCCCCGGCTGCCAGCGCTGCGCCGCGTCCCAAGGGATGCAGCCACCTGCGAGAGCAGAGGTGACGCACGCGTTGCCGCCTTGCAGGTGGTCTTGCAGTGAGATGGAGAGAGAAGATTCGGGCTGTTGTTCTCGCCCGGGGCGCTCACCTTTTGGGTGGATGTAGGCTGGGTGTTTGAGTCTGCCTACAGGCCGCCTGCCACAGTGCCCGGTCCCAGCAGGATTCCCCCAGGTGCTGGCATCCTCCTGCCCGCGGCCAGCGTGCCTCTGCTTGGTCACGGGTGTTCAAACCACCATGTTGGCTAGATCTGATCAGAGCGAGATAAGATGACATGGTGGTCGGGGTACCTGCATCTGGGCTGTGGAAGTGCTGCCCGCTGTTGTTGCTCATGACACCTGGTGTGTCTGCCCTGATGGGATGCTAAAGAAAATACTGGGGTAGTCAAGCTCGTCACCCAGGACAAAGCTGCTTTCTTGCCTGATACAGTGTCATGGTTATGAACAGGCAGTCTGTGACCAGGAGGTTGGATTGATGTTTGTCATGATGACATGATGTGATTTGACACTTGGCATGCTGAGACTTGCTCTCTTCTTCCTCCAGGTCACTGAGAAGGATCCTTGTGTTTATATATGCCTATGCTGAACTGATCTAACAAAAAGAATACCTGTATTTTTTTCTGTTAGGGTTTACTGCCTATTTACCATGATGGATGATCTTGCTTTAAAAATATTATGCAGATGTTAATTTATTGCTGTAAAGATGCAGGTCTAGCCTCATAACTAGAGACGCAATATTCTGATTGTGCAGAAGCCCTGAATTATGCAATATTTGGATCTGTACCGTTCTGTTGTTGCTGCCTTCCCTACCTTGCACCTGAGTTCTGTAATTGTTTCTTCTTTCGTGTGATACTTATATGTTAATTACACTTCCTTCACACTGCCATGTGGAAGAATTTGTGCTACTTTTTGTCCTAGCACCAGCTATGGCATTCTCTTCCTTTCTATTCTGTCTTCTCCGTTCCTCTGTTCCCAATGCTTTCGGTCTGCTCTGTTTGAGCTTCTCTTACATATTTTATCCGTGGCTGTTTTTTCTTTTCATCCCTTTGTACTTTTCAAGAGACTGCATCTAGGCCTGCCATGTCACTCTCTATTTTAAGATTTACTTAGGGTCCAGATTTTAGATTTTCTGCCTTCTAATGTTCCTTTTCATGATACTTCAGGAAAAGTATTTGTTTAATGGACATATCCTGTGCATTCTAACCTGCTGAATGTATTTTTTTACCAAGGCTGTTTCCCTGACTAGTTCTTATGGCTTTACCAAATGTCTTTGTCTCTACATAACTTCAAGATTCCCTCACAAGCAGTTTTTCAGTAATGGGCTCTGACAAGGATGTGTTGGTGTGCATACACCACTACCAGTCAAACTTTCAAACCCCAGCTGTCGCTGTTGTTGCTTCTGCCCTCGCTGAGTGACAGGCAAGAACCAGAATGTCTTGGGAAGGACTCAAGTTACAAGTCATAATGAATCTCAGTTTGCCAAGAACGTCAGTGAAACACTACAACTGAGGAATCACACTGATTGGAACAGAAGATGTGCTGGTGTAAACATGAATCCCACAGCTCTTGGGCGGGTTCTGTGAACAACAGGTAAAATGGTGTCAGTCTGGAAGCTGACTGGAGAAGCTGTCCTTTTTTGTGACCACACACATCTTGTACTGCACACCAGATGTGTCAACAGTGACTTTGGTCGTTTGACTCTTGGCAGCATGCCTGAGATGTTCTGCTGTATTCAAAGAAAATGAATTCTTTTCCACCTTAAAAAGCAGTAATTGGTGTTTAGTTGTGGTAAGTAATGTCCTGGGAATGCCTGATGCCTGCTCTGTTCCCATCCAGGACAGTGGAGCAACCAGGGCCATCTTTGAAGACTCCTAATGGTTTCAGTCTGGCTTCAGTCAGTGCTTACACAGGGGCTGAGGAGTTCAGTGAGGTCTGTGTAGATGCTAGAGAGACTCCTATTTGTTTTTTGTGATGAGCCTATGAGAGTGGCCAAGTGCTTCCACAGGGTGACATCACTTTTTGAAGTGTGTCTTTGGGTACTCAGAAACTCAGAAAATTGGGTCATTCACACACTTATTGTAGCTTGAAAGCTGGCAAAGTTTTTGCTCTGGGGCTTTCCTTCAGAAGTTTCTTTGTGTTCTGGGAGGCTGTTGGGAAACAGAACTGAGAAGTGAGGCTGAAACCTTTAGCCAAAAGCTAATGTTGATATTTAGGCTTTATAAATAAGTTTTCTCTTTTGATCTTTGGCCTGATACAATTGCACAACAATGGCAATCAATAAAAATAAATGGATTTCCATCTTTATTAAAAAAAAGCAGTTCTAAGTGAGTCTGGATACCCTATACACTTTATTGAAAGTAACTGTAGGGAGGCACAGAGCTCTCTGAAATATATCTAGATCTGAATTCTGTAATAATCTTTGGCATTTTATTAGTCCATTTAATTTACAGATATCTGACAGCAAACCATGGCAACCACAGTAATCTGTGCACCTTGCTGTGAATTGTTCTTGGTTGGGTACTGCCTTGCATAGTCTGTGTTCTTTACAAATATACTTGGTTTCATACTTTTTTTCCCCGTCCAGAGAAAGTAACATCACAAAATACATTTATGAAGTCATTGCTTTCTTAATCTAGAACCTAAACGACATAGGTTTTATGACAGTTAAAAGAAATGTCTACCTTTTAAATAATCTGATGAGATGGCCTGCAAGTCTGGTACTAAAACTGAGTTTAGTGGGCAGAAAGAATGAGGTGTGAGATGAGTAGGGGAAAACAGTCTTGGACTGCTCAAGTCAACCTCTGAAATGTGGAGTGAAGCTCATTCTGCCCAGATGTTTGAGAGCTGTACAGGAAGCCAGTTATGGCTGCTCTCACACAGGATAAGCTGCTGCAAAGCACAGGTCATGTGCCACAGGCCTACATGGTGACAATCTGAGTCTGTGTGACAAAAGTTCTGTTTTCAATTGTGTGAGGGGGACAGTAAAAAGTCATGGTTGTTTTTAGTTATTCAATAATGCCACCTTAAAATAAATTTGTGAACTAAAAGACTTAAAGATGAGGAAATATAACTAAAGATGCTTATGCATTTTTAGTGTGTTGCGTTTGCATGTGCATTATGGCAGGGTCCATCCGTGGTTGCATTTTTGCTTACTGGTTTCACACAGACCCCAGCCCTTCAGTCACATGATGAGCTTTCTCCTTGTGATGAAGCCAGGTGGTATCACGAGGGAGACTTTTGTCTGTAGAAGCTTCACTTGCTGCAGGAACTGGGACTGCCCTCCTTACAGCAGGAAATGAGTTAAAGAATGACCTTGGTTGGGTGCTGCAAGGTTGGATTTCTTGTCATGCATTCAAGGAAACAGTTTTCTTCATTTGATGATTATTTGAGTGTTCCTCATTTTACAGATAATTGACTTGAAATTGTCAAACCTCATTTGTTGTGTGGGTGACCACTCAGGGAATCTTTTATTTTCAAGATGTGAAAGTCCAGTGTGTACTGTTACCTATACTGGCAAAACAGCTCGCAGTATCTCAAGCTGAGCCTCCAACAGTATTTGCAGAGACTTTGCTTTTGGTGTCTGTCCGTCGGTCTTTTTCTGCAATATGGATACAATGTCACCCCTTTTCATTCAACTTGCCAGTGGCACAGAAAAAAAATCAGAAAATTTATGAACCGTTCAGCTTTCTCAGCAGTGAGAGGCATAGCAATGTCTCCCAGGTAGTTAGTACCTTTCTTTTCAGTGGAGGACTTAATGGTGTTCATTCCTTAATAAATGCACTTTGAGCATGACAGTAAAACCAAGTATTGACTAATTGTTTGTTTAGGAAGCATGATTTATCTTCCACACCAAAGGAGCCCTGTAGGGGAGCACGTTATGTCTTGGTCTAGTGAAAGACTGTTACAAGCCATATGCTTAAGGGCTGAAAGAATTCAGAAGCATCTCCCCTTTTAACTGCCTGTTACAGTCTTGGTGCACTTTTTACATGATGAAGAGTTCCCAGGCAGCTGTGCTTTCATGAGGCTGTGTCTGCAGTGCAGCACAGCTGAGCAGCCCTCTGCCCCAGCCAATGCACTCTGTCTCAGCAGAGTTGGTAAATCTGAGTGGAGCAAGAGGAGCTGTGTGTGTGTAGGTGTCTCTACAGGACACTGTCTTGTGCTGTATAGGCAGTGTAAGGCAGTGCAACTAGGGGGGATAATCACTTTTCCCTCAATACTGAACAAGGATTCCTGTTAGAAAATAAACCCACTGTTACTTGTAATACAACAAAAATTGGTTTCAGTGGAGGTGTACACCTCCTACTGCTCTTTGAAATCCCCATATCTGCTTGATCAGACTTCCTAAGACAAATAAACAGCAGACACTTTGCTCTTTTCACATCTTACTTCATTGCATAAAGTAAATGTATGGCCCAAAGTAAATCACATAAGATCTCTCTGTCTTAGCTTAAAGCTCTGCTTTGGCTGTAGAAATACTTATCTGTCTCACATGAACCTCCTGTGATCCAATGACTCATTCATTATAAATGACTCTTGAGATGCTTGGAGACATGGCAATATATATATTGATTTGCTAGCACTAAGTTTGCCTAATACAGATGCAGAAATTCACTTCCATGTGCTCTCCCTGGCACTCTTTTACAACTCATTCAGTCAGAACAGAAGGAGCAGAGAGATTTTTCTGTTTTTTGAGTTTAATACTTAATTAAAAAAAAAAAAGAAAGAAAATGGAAGAAACAGACATGACTCTGTCAAAGTCTGCAAAAAACCTAAATGAAAGTTTTTGTGTTTGTCTTTTTGTCTTTTGTATAGTTGCTTCCAAAATCCGTTACCTTCAAGAATACCACAACCGGGTTCTCCACAACATATACCCTGTGCCCTCTGGAACTGACATTGCAAATACTCTGAAATACTTTTCACAGACGTTATTGAGGTAAGTTTTGACTAATGCTCTTGAAGAAAAAAAGAGCTAAAGAATTGTAGGGGATACTGATTGGCTTTGAATTGGTTGCCAGATTTAATGGGTCAGTGGTCAGCCAAAAAGAGTCAGAGCATAATTTAAGAAAAACATGGTATGAACGAATCTTTTCAGTGGCTGTTGCCCAATTTGCCCAGTTAAGCCCCCTTATTGAGTGGCTGATTCTAGAATAAACTTGGTTGATTATGCATTTGCTTGGTCCTAAGACTTAGCTGAACGCACAAACATGCTGAACTTGTGAAGACAGGAGTTTGTGATCTATAGAGTTTTAGATGTGTATAATCATGGCCTCCTTGACAGTCCTGGTGCTCAGAATCCCAGAGTGGAGCCAGACAAGCAAGCAGAACTGGCTTCTTACTGTGCTTAGTTCAGCTCTTTGGGATTCTGGTTCAGTCTCTCAGAACAACAGAAGCAGACACAAAGTTTGTATACAGATCTGGATTTGGATGGCAGCAACACATCAGGATTGTTCTGATCCAACATTTTTGACTTAGTCTAATGTTCAGTAATACTATATAGTGCTAAATACCACGTGAACAGAGAATACATTATGAATAGGAAATACTACCTCTTGTCTTCCAAAAAAATAGGAAAAAATGTGAGACTTTATTAGGAATAATGTGCATTCTACAGTGCTGCCTAGTGGATTCATATTTCCAAATATTTTTTTAAATGGCTTTTGATCATGAAGAGGGGATTTTTAACTTCTGGTTTTGGCTGGCACTAGTTTTCACATCCAGAAAATTGCAGTTCAAATTGCATTTCTATGCATAGCTTCCTGATTTATACCTGGAGAGATTGTCCCTGCTGTCAGAGGATAGTTTGAAAATAAACCTATTTGCCTTATTTGAGGAGCAAACATTAACAAAATACAATTTACCCATATATTTGTACATATACTTCTATGATGTACACAAGTTGAGAAGCAAGAATTTAAACTTGAGAGAATGAGAACAGTTCTTTCTCACATTCAAACAGCCTGGGATACATAAAAATTTTCTTTTTCCCTGTTTATAAGGAGAGACACATAGAAATAATTTTTAGTGGAACACCTGTTCACAGCAAACTTGATACCTCCTGTTTACTTTTGAAAATTTCAAGAGCAGAACTGTTTGTTTCCCTCCTCATTGAGACTGTTGAAGAAACTTACACCAGCCAGTAGGACTTTTTGTTTGGAGGTTAATAAATTAAATTTTGTTTCATTGTATTGAGCAGTGGGAAAAAATGTTCAAAGAGTCATAAAAGATATTTCTGAAATGTGTCTCTGTTCCCACATCAGGCTGTTATGGACTGTTTGTACAACACACACTTAAATTGCATTTGAGTAAGATTATTTATGACAAGACAGCTTTTGCATGAATACTTTGAGCCTTTAAGCTGTTAAAGCAAGACAGTTGGACTTGATTCTGAACATTTTTCTTGTAGCTGTAACTACCAAATGTTATAATGAGATATGTTTTATTTTGGTCAGAAGTTCACTGGGTCAGGATAGACTTAGAGTGTTCTGTGTAAAGAAAGCATCTTTATACCACTCTGTGGTCTTCCTTTTGTATAATGTACAGCTGACCTGTCCCGTTGATAAATTCTTCACACTCCAGGAGCAGTGATGTCCCTGGGCTTACTGAAAAAGCTTTGTACTTAGCAACTATGAGAGCAGATCAGAAATCAGGGTAGCAATTGCACAATCGAGCAACTCCATTTGTTTTATTTCATGTTCAAAATGGGACTGAACCAAAATCCTCTTGTTGAAAATGCTGAACCCCGTGGGGCAGAAGTAATACTCATCTACACAAATGGCTTTGTCCTTCATGATCTGGGATTTGATCAGCCTCAGAACTAAAAGGATATGAGAAATTAATGCCAGGACTTGGATCTGAATTTAAGTGAACTCAGTTCTGATACTCGGCAAGCTCAAATTCACATTCTAAACCCCTGTAACTGGGGAGTTTGAACCGTGGGTCAAAGGCTGAGTGCTGTGTTTGAACCAGTGTAAGTTTATATGCTTGCTGATACTAAGAAAGAAGATGGATAAAAAAGCAAAACAACACACCCTGTATTTAGTGTGGCAGATGGAAAGAAGGAAACTCCCACCCACTGTGTGCAGATCTCTGGAAGATTTACCCTAAAACTAAACAGACTGGTTAGGAACCTTTCTGAAGAGCGTGTTCAAAAATTTATTTGAATATTTTGCATGCTGAGTCTCCTTTCTGCCTCCTACACTGAGACTGCATTGTATGAAGTTTAACATCAATGATAGAAGTACATGGTGGAGAATAATCTTTCTAGCTTAACACAGAGCATGTGCAATGAATTGGGGCTGTTAGGGACAAACAATTCTTGATGAGCATGTGTAGTCATAGAAATAATGAAGGAATAGTCAGAGAAATTCCCCATAATGATTGGGTTTCACAGAAGCAGATTTTACTGTTTATTACACTTTTACCCTTTCTGTGTATGGACACGCTGACTGTGTTCTTTTCAGTGGGACGTGCCCACTGTTTTGAATCACATTCATATGTGGTGTCATTTTGCTGGCTAAAGATGGATTGCACAAGAGATTAATTTGCTCCTTTGCTCTGTATGCAGCCTCCATAAATTACAAGCTCAGGGGTGGGGGGAACAGATGTGGAATGACTGAAAAAAAAATTCCTTATTTCTATAACAAACATCACATAAAATCACCATACACAATGCATAGCACATTGATTCATTTAATTTTAATTTTCTCTTTGGGAAAAGCATTTTTTTACATTACAGCATGAATTTGTTTCATGCCCTACTCATTTTCAGTGATTTCTCCCTCATTTGAGGTATGATCTAAGGCATAATAAACATCCCATAGAAAAGCTTATTCTTTCACATTTTCCTAAAGAAAATTCTCCATATGTATTTCTAAGTAAAATACTTCATGTGAGGCATAGTTATAAATGCTGTAGTGGTTAATTAATGGTCAAGCTTGTTTTGCTGCTTTGGTGAGATGTAATTTCACTTGTAGGCATTTTATGACACCTTTCCAAGAAGGCAGTAATTTTGGGATAGATTTGCAGCAAAGATATACACATCTTGAAACAAGCCTTGGTAGCTTTGCCCCTTATTGCAGAGCAAGTTCAGTATGGAGTAAGTTCAGTATGGAGTTATGATTTGCAGATACTCCAAATTCTCATTACTTGGTTTGAATTGAACCAGAAGCAAATTGCAGTTCTATCTTGGTCTCAAAGGAGTTCCTAGATTTTCAATTTTGACTCCTCTGTTTATTGCCTTTTAAAAATACAAGTCAGGCAAAAACCTGGACATGAAATTTTGGTTTTGTAAATTTGTTTTTTAATGAATTTGGTATGGTTCCAGCTGGAATTTAGATCTAGTCTTATTACTGTTAAACAAAAGGATGCCCTGATCAAGATACAATAAGTGTGCTTTGGCATCTAATCCAGAGATGGGCCTGTAGCTCAGTGTAGAAAGAAAGGATTAATATCCTTTCTGGAGACAAGTGCATGTGGAGTGATGTTTTGGCAAGTGAAGAGATGGGTAATTGGTATTATCTGTTGGTAGACAAGAAAGGAATATAGTGTAGTACCTTCATATCTCTAAACACAAGCTGTAAAATATGGCAAATGAACATCAAGCAAATTAGAAGGAATCAGCACTCTGATAATTCATTTTTAAAGTCATACTAGATCTTAGGTGATGTTTTGATAAAACCATGACAGTGATCATGTTTCTTTTACTGGACATTGGGTAACAGAAACCAAAATCGTCTGCCAAATATGTGAGGCACTATTAAAAAAAAAGAAAAAAAAAAGTAGTTTCGTAAGACAGACTATGTCTGTTGTCTCTGACTGCAAGGGTGATGTAATAGTAGCCAAGTAGCCATGTGATAGTAGCCACTTGGCAAATAATTGTTTTTGTAAAAGTGTTTTTTATATATGGCAAATGAATGACACCTACTCTTATAAGCACCTTAGCAAGAGTTTGGCTTACTTGTGTAAATTGCTGAATTGACTTGGAGGTAAGATTTGCTGAGGTGATTATATGGCAGGGATTTCTGTACTGTTAAAGAGAAGAGAGGTTTCCAGAAGTGCTCTCTCTTGGTATAATTCTGCTCTACATGAGTCAGTGGAAATCTTAGTGCTATTGGCTTGTCTTTTATAAGTTTAACACTGACCATGGGAACCGAGTTAAACCAACAGCAACTGCTTCTGGAAATCTCAAGGACTGAGAGGTGCAAAAAGGTGCTTTAAAAAGAAAAAAACAACATTGTGTGTGGGTTAATATATTTAAAAGGTGTATTATATTTTATAGGCACATATGGAGATTATGAACTAACCCTGTAATTGCTTGATAACTAAAATATAACACTGCTTAAGTGACAATCTATTTCTATTTAAAATAGTGGGGTTTATTTTTTAAATAAATTAGATTACCATGTTTACAACCATGTTTGCAACATTTTTAAAACTACATAACAAGCTGGTTGACGTATAGTCTCTATTTTGATTCCCACTAAATTATTTTTATTTTTTTGAAATTATCTCTCCTTTAGTTTATAGTGAGTTATGTTGAATAATAACGTAAGTAACAGCAGGAGTGTATGGTAACATACTGTCTGATCTGCAGTTACATAATTGGTCTTGCTTGCTTAGCCCTTAGATTTTTGAAGGTAACTATTTACCCAAGGAGTGTTTGTATTCATAAAGCAAAATGTTTCCTCCCTAAACATGGGCAAAATTGAAAACACACATAAACAACCATTATCATTAGCTCACAAACATATGCTAAAGACCATCTACTATATATTATTTTATGACTTTTCCAAATATAGTTTAGTTAACATTTTAGAAATATTATATTATTTCTAAATCCATGTGCCTGTTTAAACTTCATTATCTCAAATGATACTGAGTGAGTGGTCATGAAACAGTATCATAAAATACATACAGACATTATTTTAATGCAATAAACATGTGATTTTTAAGACTATCTTAACAAACACACATGTTTATTCTTTGCTAAAACATGTTTCTGCAAGTGCCACACCTATATTTTGCATGTTTTCAGTCAGTTGGCTCAAAAGATTATAGGGGGGAAAAAGTAAATCTCTCAAAATCCTCAGAATCTCAGAGCAAAATACCAGCCTATTTTGACATAGCTAAACACTTTTAATTCTTAGAATTTTTCTTAACTGTGAAACATGGGTAGGGCACTGAAACATGCATTTTTATATTTTTGCTCCTTATGAACCAGATAACACATGAGATGCAATGAAATTTTCCTAGACATCAATTTTTAATTCTCTTATCTTGAAGCATGGAAGTAAATGGTTGCTACATTTGTAGACATGCTGGTTTCAGTAGTGATTGCATCTTATGTGGGATGTATCTGGTCTTTTATTATTTGTTTTATAGTGTCATTTCAATGTAATGTGCTGTTCTTTGTGTCTTTGTTGTCTCTTTTTTTTCTTTGTCCCCCCAACAGCATTTTGTCCCGCACAGGGAAGAAGGAGAATCAAGATGCCTCCAATTTGACAGTGCCCATGACCATGTGTCTTTTTCCTGTGCCATTCCCACTCACCCCATCTCTAAGACCACAGGTCAGTTCCATCAACCCTACTGTTACTCGCTCCCTCCTTTACAGCGTCCTGCGAGATGCTCCATCTGAACGTGGCCAGCAAAGTCGTGATGCTCAGTTATCAGACTACCCTTCTTTGGACTATCAAGGACTTTACGTGACACTGGTGACACTACTGGATCTAGTTCCCTTGCTACAGCATGGGCAACATGGTAAGCAGGCCCTTGAATGATTCCAGTGCTGTGAATCCATGAGTGATGCATATATCCGGTGGAAGAGATGGGCCTAAACTGACCTGGATCTGGATTTCAAATCTCCTGGGATGCATTTATATCCAAGTGTTCTGTTTGACTTTCTTAAATAAAGGATATTTTTTTGCTAAGTGTGGATTTGGGTTTGAATTCTGAGGTTGTCTGATTTTTAGTGATGTGCTGGTGGTACGTAACTAAAATGCAATCGTATGTAATGAAAATTAGATAGATGGGTGTAAAAATACCCAGATTTTTAACTTGAATCTGCTGGAATAACTTCACTGTCTTTTTTGGGGTGAGTCTCCTAAAAACACACAAAGAGCTTGCAAATGTGTATCTGGCCTCTAACAAATGCACAGATTGAGTGTTCTGGTGAAGGTCCATCTCTACACAGAATATAGTATGTATGTAATTGAAGAAAAAACCACAGTAATTGTGCTTTGAGATGACTTTAAAATACTCCTGTGTAAAAAAGGTAGCAACATCTCTGTCTGACGTGGAGAAAAACAATATTGTCTTATGTTTTAAATTAGCTACAAGCAATTTTTGTGACTGTGTTATGTTTGTATTGTTTTCCTCAAGTTCTGCTCTGCATCTGTCTGGCTTGTTAATCTGTTAGCTTTTCCATACTGGGATTCAGTAGCCCAGTATTCTCCCTATGTATTAGCCAACATTAATTTCCAGTGTGGTATCATGATGTATTACTCATGTAGTTCAGTATGGGAATTTGGTTGTCTGTCTGATGATGCTGCTGAAATTCTTCAAGAGGAAGGTTGTTTCTGTTAAGTGCTGAATTCCCTTTGAGCTGGCAGCAGTATGTTAGAATCCAAGACTGCTGCACTACGAAATGGTATGATCTTGCAAAAGCAGGGCCTATAGCAGGATGCAGAGTTGTTGACTTAAATTCTTAGAAATGATGGAGTTAATTATCAAAAAGATATTTTCCTAAATAGATAACATGGTGATGGTTACCAATCGATGAAGGCCTGTAGAGAACAAATAACTTTGGGCAAACATAATTTTTTTTTTATGACAACGCAGTGGCTCTCCTTGTGTGGTTTTCCTGTCCCCAGTCACATTTTTGTTGCTGTGTCATTTTACATCCTAATAGGCAATCCTGGGACATGATCCCCACTTGAGTAAGGAAAACACTCTAGGAGTGACTTGGCAGCTGGAAGGGCAGACCAGTGGGAAGTCTTACAGGATTCTGTGCTGGGTCTAGCGTTACTAAATATTTTAATTTTTTTTACTTAGCTGATAGAATTTGGATTTACAAGTGTTGTCAAGATGGTTGCTAGCATGTGCTTTGTGTGAAAGATATGTGATTCAAGTAATTGTGGCAAGCTGCATTCTGTTTTGAAGCATCTCCAAAGGAGAAATGTAAAATACTGTGCTTAAGAGAGAAATTAAAGGAAATAGAAGCAATACCTACTTGGAAGCTGTACTGCAGAGAGCTCTGGGTATTAACGGTAGATCAGAGAAGACCATAAGTCACTAACGTACAAATATTATTCTAGCAACGTGTAAACATTTTTTTTAATGTATGAGACACCCAAAGCATTGTGTTTATTTTTCTAACAGCCCTAGCAAAACCTCAGCTGGAGTAAAATTTTCAGATTTGTCCATCTAGCTTCAAGAAAAACACATTTGTGTTTTCACTATTTGTGAAGAGTCCAGGAAAAAAACAAGAATGATTTGAGGTCTAGAAAATGTGAGCAGTGAGAGAAAACCAGAAAAAATTTGGCTTATCTAGCTTAGAGAAAAATGGAAGGGAGATGTGATTAACGTATGAAAATATGTAAAGGTTGCCATGAGTAGAAATAAACTAAACCAATGTATTTGTGGTTATAGCTGATCAGGATAAGAAGTTATACACTTAAAGAGGAGGAATGAAAGTTTATTTTATGAAGAAGATCTTTACATGATAAAGATGATTAAGCATTAGGATGAATTGATAGGAGAAGGAGTGAACTGTCTTGCAGGATTTTAAGAACATTTTAGATAAATGCGTGCCAAGAATAATTTGGTTGACTCATGCTTGGGGCAAGGGGAGATGGCTTGCTGTTTTGTATGGTTTTGTGTACAGAGAACCAAATTTTGCAATACAACTTGTTATTTATTTGTTCTTCAGCTTAGTAATTGATTAAAAGAAATACATGTTTTTTTATCAGAACAATCCCTGTTGTTTGGGTAAGTACAACTGCTGTGCAAGGCAATCCTGAGCTTTGGCCCCATCAGGTTGTAAAAGACTGCATTTAGCTGGTAAATATGTGTTGCAGGAGAGAAGCACTCTGTAGCACTGAGGGTCTCATTAGACTCTTGCATAGAAGGCTGGCCAGAACCACTGAAATGGGGTGCCAGTTTTAGTTTTTGCTGTGAGCCAGGATGTTTACAGCTGCAGATCTCTCTGTGCTTTACAGAGGAAGTTTTAAATCACACCGGCTGTATGGGTGAGACTGCAGGCCTGTGTAATGTACCTAAGGCTGGGGAATAATTAACAGCTGCAGGAGGAAGGCCTTCTGATGTCTTTGGGTTATTGTACAGGTTCATACTCAGGGTTCATTGAGTGCTGTAACCTTTGTCAGAGGGTTATGGACGCCAGCTCACTTTGTCACTTGGGAGAGAGTATAAAGATTTTTCCACAGTGCCCAGATACACAATAAACTATGCCTTACCTTTGGATCTTAAAGTGTTGCACAGTTATTAGGTATCCTTTCCAAAGAGCTACAATATGATTTATTAGAATAAGTATAGAATATCTTAATAAATATTCCTATCCTTTCAAGTTCTGGCCATTTTTGGCCTCAGTGGTTTCCCTGGAAATCAAGATCTCTGTAGTTTAATCACATGTGGTTTGAAAAATACAGTGACACTTCCTGTAGTCAATATATGCAAGACACTTTGCAGAACTCCTGAGGGTAATTAAGATAAAGTTCTTATTTTAATATGACTGATATAGACTATAATGCTTTTTGCAAAATCTGGCCTTCAATACAATGTGCATTTCAAATTCTGATTCTGGTAACATCTCTGCTTAAATTCAAGCCATCGTACAGTAATCACTGTATTGTTAAAATCAGCACTGATTTTAACTGTTTATTTTATAGGCTGTAGCTTCAGACTCTTTGGAGTAGTGTTCAAGAGCTGTTTCCCTCTGTTTAGGTGGGACTTAAAAATTGAGGGTGAACTCACTTGTCTACAGTGATTATCTTCCCAAATTACTTTGAGAGGAAAGTTGGAATTCAAATATAATTCATTTTTTTTAGTTTTATAAGCAAGAAAGTACATAGTCATAATTACGTTTTCATTGTAATGATTCTATATTTCTTTCATTTTATTCAACAGATCTTGGCCAATCAATTTTTTACACTACTACATGCTTACTTCCTTTTCTCAATGATGATATTTTGAGTACTTTACCCTATACAATGATTTCAACATTAGCTACCTTTCCTCCATTTCTGCACAAGGATATTATAGAGTATCTCAGCACATCTTTTCTGCCTATGGCTATATGTAAGTAGAACTCATTCTAGTATTGTTTTGTCTTGGCACATAGTAGTATCAGACTGTATGAGTCAAAATGTGATCTGTCATAGAATTGTAATGGAACATCAATCTCCTTACATACATAAAATAATTTCATGTGACTATTTTCAAAGGGAAAAGCTCTATAATTTTTATTTATTTATTGCATTATGTTTTGGTGTGAATTCTCCCTTCGTTTAAAGTGTGACGTTTATTAAAGAAATCACTGTTTTCAGACTTATAGAACTTTCAGTGCCAGCAGTGAGAGTTTTGAGTACAGAATCAATGGGCAAACTGCTTCTGAGATAATAGATGCAATAGCAACATGCACAATTTTTGGATCTGGACTATATCTGGATGTACGAGTATGATTTTTCTCAGTGTGATGATGTTGTGGTGAATTTCTGATTTTCTCCCTCTCTGTCTTTTTGGCACTTTCTCTCTTAAGTTCTATACTAAATGGCTGTGCCTGTAATGTCTCCTATCTGCAACATTTAGGACTGAATCTGACGGTCCCTGCCTTTCCTCCTCTTCTTTCTTTTTACTTCCCCTCTGTGAAGATGTCTCGTGATTTCTTAACATCATAGTCCCTGCACAGTGTGGATCTTGAGGTGTGTTCTGAATGCTTGTCCCTGTACCTGGCAAAAGGCTTAGTAGGACTTCAGCAGTCATGAGAAACGTAACCATTTTCTGCAGAGAGAATCATTAGGGTCAATATCAGGTCAGTTTTAACCAACAAGCCTTTTACTGTGTGTGACCAAACGCTGGAACAGTTTGCTGGAACAGTTGCAGATTCTGTATCCTAGCAGATGCTCGAAACACAATTTGCCCTGGATACCTGCTCTAGTTGCCTTTCTTTGAGCAGAGGGATTGGCCAAGATAATCACCAGACATCCCTTTTAACATCAACCATTCTGTGAGAATGGTTTTGTGAGAATGTATCTTACTTCTATATTCCCGATTTTTGTGGAAAAACATGAACAACTTTTGTACAGACATCAAGAGTAATGCCATTTAAGCATGCAGAAGGTGCTGAAAGAGAAGCATAGTTCAGTGTTTTGAGATTAATATTTAATGCAAATTTATCATCTGTATTTTCTAATTTGACCAGTCAATGATCTTGGAAAAGTCCCCTAACTCTCCTGGACTTCAGTCTTCCCATGTGAAATATTCATTTTTAATACATTCTAATGAGGTTTTCTCTATAAACTTTGACATGTCTCATGGCAGTGTGCGAATCAAAATTGCTAAGATATATTTCATGCATATGTGCAGTAGGTCCTCTTTGGGTTAAGAACAGAATTTTTCATTAAACAACTTCTTTTCCCACTGCTGTAACCTATTAAAGAACAGCTGGGGGTGGTGACTTATCCTGTGACTTATCTGTCCTCAGATCTGTAGAACTACACCTCAGTGTGACTGGTTGAGTCAAAACCTTGGTTTACTTAAATAGATGCTGTTCCCCAACTGCCCTTGGTAGAGATTGCATCCTTGCATGTGCATTTGTCATGCTGGCTTTTTTCTCTGTCAGTTTTGGTGAGATTTCTGTATGAAACCAGTCTGCTGCTTTTTAAATTTACTAATCTAGTACTGTGTCCTACATTTTTGCTGATGGCTATATTTAATTGCCCAGTTAGAGCTGCCAAGTACTTTTAAATTTAAATCCGTAAAAATACACCTTTCTGTAATAATTTGGGGGCGCTTATTTGTGTGCATGAGATTCAGAAATGAATGAATGAAGTGCAGTGAAGAGAGCTGTAATAATGTCAGGTCATGTGGAGAACAGACAGAGAGGAATTCTCCATTTTCTCTTCCCTCTTTCGTTTCTGTTTGAGTGTTCTTTTAATTAATGTCCTTGTCTTTCCCTGCTGGGAATTATATGCTCCTTTGCAAGGGGAGTGCAGAACCTTTCCTTCCCTTAGTATTTAGTTCTGATTCAAAGGAAAAGGGAGGATGCAAGAGACAGTCTAAGCAGTTGGAGAGCCAGATGGGAGGGATGAAAACAGCTCACTGAGCTGGTAGCTACAGTTCTGTGCTTCTATCCCAAGTGTCTTGGTATTTGGGTCCTGGCAGCCAGGCTTGGGAAAGTGCTGTGAGGGTGGAAAGATACTTATGACATCTCTGTGTAGGAGCCTGCCTTCAAAGCCATGTTGGCATGTAAAAATTCTGCAGGGTTATTCCAAATATGTACCATTTAATAGTGACCCTCTTTCTGGGAGACCAGGAGGAACTCCCTGGAACACACTTCTGTGTGAGGTAAAAGAAAAGATACTGAGGTAAAAGCTACTCAGTGCTGCTGCTCATCATTATCTCAGCACAGTTCACATAACAATGGGACTGATATTTCTGGTATGTAGCTATAACTTGAGCTCTTAGCAGATGTTCCCTGAGAAGTAATGTGTGCCCTGCACCAGCCCCAGCCCTTCCTCAGCACGCCTCAACAGCAGGCTTTCCATTTTACCCTCCAGTTCCTCTTTACCCTTCCTGCAATCCAAGGCCTAAGTGCACTTGGCTGTACAAGTGATGTTATTTTAACCAAACTGTGGATTCTGAAGGAGAGGGCCTGAGAAGGCACCTGAGTGATGCAGTTGTAAGGATGAAGTTGCACTGATCTGGAAAACAATGTACACGCTCTGACGCTCTGTGGATCAACCTAGCCATCTTTCTCTTCCACTTTTATTTTTGTTTCATTTTGTTTTCATGACATGGCACCTTAGGAATTTTATCTGCATGAGTTGGAATCAGTTACATGCTATTCTCACCTGATTTTCCTATTACAATAGAAAATTTATTTATTTTTTCCTTTCTTTTAAGTGGGATCTTCAAAACGAGAAGGTGTTCCAGCACATGTCAATCTGTCTGCATCATCAATGCTGATGATTGCAATGCAGTACACATCAAACCCAGGTAAGTGTAAACATGTAACACAGTATCATTCATTCTGAAACTGTCAGTCAGGAAGTGTTGTCAAATGCAATCAGAAAAGTTTTCATTATGGGGGAAAAACTGTCGTTTTCCAGCACAGGATGAAAAATTATTTGTTTTAGTCAAAACTGAGATTTCTGAACATCATGCTGGAAATAATCATTATGTAGATAAGAGATCTCTTTGTGATGAAGGAATGGGATTTGGCCCAGGATTGGAGACTCTGATCTAGTCACATTTGACATCAGAATATAGTGCTGATATAGATAATGTCAGTGTTGGAGAGAAATACCACTTACCTTGAGTATAGAAAATCATAGTAACTATCTTATACTATGATTCAAATATCACTGAATTCACAACTGGTACTATGTTTCTAAAGAAGACAAGTAGTGCTTGTTGTAGGCTTAATGGAACCATCATGAAGTTAAATGTAATTACAAGTATCTAAACAAAAGTGATGCAGTCCCTGTTAAACCATTTGGATCACATAACCAAATCAAAATAGTATTTAACCCCAGTGAGCTGTTACATTGCATGATCATCAGCTGTCAACTATCTCCTGTCTTATGTGGATGGGTAGATGGTGTGTGTGTGTGGAGGAGCCCCACACTGCATTGTGTGAGGAGTGTCACATCATCCTAACTTGCTTCACACAGGTAAATAAAAGCAGAACAGCATTTTAAAAAGCTGCTTGCAGAAGTCAGTTTTTTCATTAAATGTTCTGTCTTTGGTTTTTTTGTGATTTCTGTGTTCAAACCATCAGAGAAAAATGTTGCCCTGTGGTTTTTGGGAAGTCAGGCATGTAAAGTAGTTCACTTGGCTCTCATGTTTGTTTGATACAGAGTGGCTCCTATAGCCTTTTGTATATGTGGGAGTAATATATTGTTACATGTGACTTTCATTGGTGCCTCAAGATGAATGACAAGATACCCATTTACACTGTGACAGAGGGACAAAGTTTTAGTGAATCAGCAGGTATTTTTCAGCTAGATGTGTTTGAAAAAGATCTCCATCGCTGTGCAAAAGGCTGTACCCTCGTGGTAATCATCTTCCTGCATTTCTTGACAGAAAGAAGTTACTAATATTCAGTTTCTTATATGTTGTGATGACTCTCAGGGCACTGATTCTTTTGCAAGCCCTTTAAAATAAAAAATATTTGCATGAGGCTTAGAGTTTTGGTTGGACGAAGCAAAGCCAATCAGCTGATTATATCATTTCTGTAACCTGAGTTTCCATGTCCACATTAAGTCTATACTGTCTTTTCTCTCTCAGTGTATCACTGCCAATTATTGGAATGTCTCATGAAATATAAGCAAGAAGTATGGAAAGTAAGTTTATGATCATATATACTTTGTGGAAATGACTGTGCTTGGGTAGTAATAAAAAACAGATGGCTTGAAAATTGAACTGTCTGTATGCCAAGAAGTTGTAAATGATCTTTATATCCAGTCCTCCCTCTGGATTATGGAGAGGAAGGTCCCTCTAATTTTTAGTTTACAGAGGCAGTTCCATGTTTTGTAGAACAGAGCTCTGTTTCCTAAGTACTATGTGGTTGTGACTCTAATGAGTGGAAATTTTAATAATGAGCAGGCTTATCAGTTCATGTGGGATTGGACTTTTACAACAAGTATTTGTGAGTATTGTCTGAATCTGCTCTGAATCTGGTTATTTATCTGTATGTCACCTCTTTGCTCCATGGCTAGACAGAGAATTCATTTTGCTCTGTTAGTGCACTGTGGAATGGGTGGTTGCTGTTGCATGGTCTGATCAAACTCAGAAGCATTGAAGTTGGTCATCTAATCTGCCTCCAAGAGCCTACAAAGGAAGTTTCTTAGGGCATGAAATGTATTAATTTTGTGTGTTCAGCTGTCTTTGAACAGAAGTACAATATATTGAATTGTGGTGTGTTACCTTGCAAAAAAACCCATTTTGTACATGTCTTTCCTTAGGATTTGCTATATGTAATAGCCTATGGACCATCTCAAGTTAAACCTCCAGCAGTACAAATGTTATTTCACTATTGGCCCAATTTAAAACCCCCTGGAGCAATCAGTGAGTACAGAGGACTTCAGTACACAGGTCAGTGCAGCTGGTTTTGTATAGGCCAAAATAAATAAATCATAAAAAGTGTTAAAGTCACATTTTTACAGTTCTATGCTGTATTTTGACTCCTTTTGTTTGATAAATTGTGCTTTCATAACAATATGCAATATCCATTTATCTGCAATTTCAAAAGATGTTATGAAAAATAAAACCTCAGATCGTGTCTAGTAAATATGTTGACTTACAATATTAACTACACCTGAACAGGAGAAGAAATAAATATTATGTTTGTAACAAATAGTCTGTGGAACTGGGCCTCCCAGCAGTTCTGGTTTATGTTCCTTTCAATTATTGCTTTGGTTGATTTTTTTGTGCCAGCTGCTAACACTGCTGCTGTTGCTAAGACTTCTTATCTGGCTGTTACTGTCAAAAAAAGTCATGTGGTCTCAGGTGCAGTTAGTATAATGGATAGATTCTCAAGGTTGATTAAAGGATGAAAATGGGAGACAAAGTCAAGCTGGAGTAGGTGCATGGTACAAAGTCTTCTGCCAGACTCCCCAGAGATGCTGATGGGATAGTGCTGCTACAGGGGTGACTGTCCAGCAGCACCTCATTGCTTTTCCTGCTTGTCTGTCTCAACCTGTTTCAAATAATCTCTGCCGTACAGCATATGTTTTGTTCATTTTCAAAAATTCTGGACCAGAATGTGACATTTTAAATTATGAAAATGAAGGATTGGAAGACCCCTAGACCAACTCAAGTGCAGCCTCAGTGTTCCCAGTAGAAGTTTGTCTGATCCGTTCTAAAGCTTTCTATAGAAGGGTTGATAAATTTTCTTGACTATTTAGAAAAAAAATTCTTAATGTACTGCTCTGCATCACTTCTTTCATGCAAGCAGGTCTGTAAACTAATCATGACAGTATTCTTTTTGAACTGTTACTAGTACTGGATAGACTGGTTTTTTTTCTTATATGTAAGTTTTTTGCTAATATATCCCAGAATGGGATGAGTATTGTCTCCAGTTGCATGGTATTTTGACCTGGGGGCATCCAGTAGAGCATCCAGGTGATGCCATTTGAGCACCCCTTTGTTGTTTACTTATTTTCATTGCACAGCTAAGGCTCCTTCTGTTACTGGACTAGTTTTCTTTGGTCCTAGCTGTGTTTTCATTTTGCCTGGGAATGTAACTGAATTTACTCAGCTACTCCTACCGTCTTGCTCCTGGAGTGGAAGCATAGTTAATTATTTCAAGATGCTGGTGAGATCAAGAAGCATCTGCAACAGGAATGTCTGTGTCTTACCTTTCTCACTGAATCCATGGTTCATTTAATTATATTGTAAATAAGTCAGGAGGCCTGTATGTTCAAGGTTGTTTATTCTAATTATTAAGCTTCATGAGAAATGGCTATTTGTATCATACTCATATTTGTGTAGTACTTAGTACAAGAGGATCTTGTTCTCAATTGAGACTACTAGACATAAAGAATAGAAATATCTCTTCTCATTTATTAATCAGCCATGTTTTGGTTTTGCAGCCTGGAATCCTATTCACTGCCAGCACATTGAGTGCCATAATGCCATTAACAAACCAGCTGTGAAGGTACTGCTGTTACTTCAGGGGCCAAACCCAGCTCTCTGGGGCAGAGGGAGGGGGGTTTTTGTACTTCGACCCCAGCCTTGTGCTGTGGTTATATGCAGGTGACCAAAAGCAGGTGCTAAGGGAGCAGCAAAGCTTGTTGGCACCCGGGGGGTCACACCTTTGTGAATATGTTCTTTGGCTGCCTAAAGCAAGATGAGGTTTTTCCTGCCACTACTGCTGGAAATCTTGAAAGGATTGTAGCAGTGGTTGTAGAGTACTTTATAAAATTCTAAGCTGGCTCCTGGCTAATCCATGTAAATGTTTTCCTGAACACATATATGTGTATAAGTATGTGCACAAATATTACTGCGTACAGAAAGCATTGTTTCAGTTATGTAGGTACATTTTCATCTTGGTGTCTTGATTGAGCTCATACAATGCACCTACTCTGGTTATGATTCTTTGCTTGGAATATGTCCTAAAGCAAATAGCAGCAAAGCTTTACTTACCTTTTCTGCAGCCCTTTTTGAGGAAGGTAAATTGTATCTTTACTGTTTACAGGCATAGTGAAAATGAAAAAGCTTTGACCAGGCTCACAGAGCAATTTGATAGCAGAGGCAAGAACAGCAGCCCACGTCCAGAACATACTACAGTTAGGTGTACTGATTAATTAATTTGTATCTATTTAAATCTGTAGGTACACCAATTTTCCTGGCATCAATTTGTATACTAATATAATTTCTGTAGTTGAAGAGTTCTGCAGTGAGCCTTTTCCACAGGCTGTGGTAGGACATAATGATGGCACTTATCTCAAGAATCCTGCAAGGAAGCACTTTCCTGCCCACTCCAGTCATTCTCAATGATTCCTCTCTCACAGGAAAAATGCTGAAAGGTGTTCCTTCATGTTGTAGTGGTCACTAGATTCAGGCTAATAACACAATAGAGCAAAATATTTATAAAGTGCAGTTTTAAGCTTTGCAGATTTAAGTACCTGAATATTTTTGAGTGATCTGTTAGCCTAATTTTGAGAGAACCAGTTTTGATCAGTCATCACTCAGAAAAATGAAGTCTGTTGTGTCCTAAATAGATGATTTAGTTATCAAAGATGAGAAACATTCAAAGAAGTATTTGTCTTTATTTATAAAGTCTTGCACTCCAGTGGAGTAAGAGTGATCAGAGTGGTTAGGATATAGTGTATGCATATTACTGTTCAGTGTTTCCTTTGTAGTACAAAACTCTTAACAAATGTGTGTGGAACTGGCTGTTAAATGTAACTGTTTTCTGTAATTGACTTATATGAAAGGATAAAAGCTAATGCAAGACAAAGTCTGGACCTATGTTGCCAAGGGAACTGTGAGTCTTTGTTCTGTCACTGCAGTTGTGCTGTATGCTTAAAAATTGTGATAACTGAAGACTGGATTTTGCTGGAAGAGGAATTTTTGAGATAGAAAAATCTAGACCTTTCCATTACCTTGTCCTTAACAATGGATCCTCTAAGTGCTGTCTCTTTGGGGACAAAAAGGTAGCAGGGTATAGTGAATATGTGATATGAGTATATAACAAAACATACTTGTCTTTCAGAAAATGATAATATTGCTACTGCAATATGTGCTATTTTTTTACAGGCTGTCACATCTCTATTTTTGTTAGAAATATTTTGAGATCTTGTACACCACATGCTGAGTATTTTCTTTCATTACTAAATGCTCTTAACATATATCAAAGCTGTGTTATATTTTATGTCCTAGAATTAACGTGTTGAACTTTTTCAGCAAGCTTCAATCAACAGGGATGTTAATACTTTTCCCTTTCCGTGTTTCAGATGTGCATTGATCCATCCCTGTCTGTGGCTTTGGGTGATAAGCCACCTCCCCTATATCTTTGTGAAGAATGCAGCCAAAGAATTGCAGGGTAGGTAAACCAAGAGCTGGAGAAGGATAAATATTGTCAGACTCCAGAGTTCAGAACTCTGCAGTTTTGCTTTTTTGCAGTATGATTAGCATATAATTCATATAGGTAAACCTGGTCAAATATATGGAGCACACTGCCAGTCAGTATGAATAAGGATTACAGATAATTACCCCACATGATCTGCATTTGCACCTACCTTAAACAGAGCTTTTAGTTTGAGATCTCTGAAAGAGTAGATACTGTGGGATGCATTTACTATGTTAGAGAAACCTCATTAATGAAGCAGCTTATGCTTATGGAACATTTTTTTGTCTTCATCCATTAGTTGTCGTTTAAAACCGAACATCACAGTGAAAGTTCTTTTACAGGGCTTTCACTAATGTTTTGTAACATGTATTTCAGATTAGTCTCTAAGATATACCATGGAGCTGCAGAGATGAAAGAAATTGATCCAGGATTGGCCAGTATTTGGAAGGAATATACCCTGAAATAAAATAACCTCACTTTGTTTTCATTTTTGGTTGTCTTTTTTACCTTTAAATTGCTACTTTGGTTTGCATTAGTATACAAAATCTACTAATACTTACAGGCAGTGCCAGATGTTACTTCAAATGGACAAGGTTACAGGTAGTTCAGAACCTAAAGAAGTGTTTTTCTCCTCAGTTTCAGACAACTTTAAATCACACTGGCTGTGGGAAAAGCAATTACATCTCACCTCAGGTTTTTAAGTCATCATTGAGTTAAAGTTGCAGAAAAAAGTAATTGAATTTGGTAGAAGCATAGCTTCTAAGGACACACACAGAAAGCAGTACTGGTTCTTTGGTTTCTCTTCTGCATTCATCTGTTATTCTTCACTATCATTTCTTAGCTGTCAGACTTTCAGAGCACACTGTCTTTTAATTTGATAAATTTAAGTCTAAAAGTAATTTTTGAGAACTTTGAACATGGTGACCATCATCATCAAAGTGGTAATTTACAGTAAGACACCACAACAAAGAGATGTAACATAAACCAGTCTGCAATTTATAAAACTACATTTGAAAAAAGCAGCTTCAGAATAATGGCATTCCTGCCACATTGATTTATCTAAATTTCCTCTGTGCAAAACTAAATCCATGTATACATATATATGTATAAAAAGAAAACTAATTATGTATACATTTTTACAGGGATCACAGTGAATGGTTGATTGATGTTCTTCTGCCACAAGGTAAGAGACATTTTAAGGGTACTTACAAACTACTCATAATTGTACAAAGCTATGCTGATATTTCTCCATACTGTGTTACTTGAACTGCTGCATTCTGTTCAAAAGTGTTGGATGGGGGTTTTTTATTTTAAAGTAGTTTGTACTTAATGCTGCTTAATGTCCTTAAAGTACTATGAAGAATTGACTAATCTTCTATCTGAAATACTGTGCAATTCCTTATGTGTGAGGAAACGGAGACAATTGAACAAATTTTCAGATCTTGGAGAATTCACAATTGGAGCCAAGTTTTTAAGAAGTATTTGTGTCCCACAGTGCTGTCCCAGAAATGGGGCTAGTTCTTCTGGGTCTGATTCGAAAGCTCTGAAAGCTGCTGAAAATCTACAACATGAGACTGCAAAGGATATCAGAAAAGGACATAAAATATTTGTTGATGATCCAGTCATTGAGCCAATCACTGTCGTTTGGCCAGTGAGAAAACCAGAAATTTTGTTATCTACTAGAATGCAGACAAAGCGTGCTGACAGACTAATAAGCATATTATCTAAAATAACCCTTCCAGGGATAGAATGAAGACACTCCCTCTCTCTTTGCTTTGCAAACTGAAATTTTTTAAGCAGTTGAGATTTTCTTGCTGTCTGCTTTTAGTCGAAATGTTATCCAGATAAAGAATGTTTTATTTACTTAAGGGAAGCACTTCTTCTTAATCAGCCACTTAAACTTACTGAATCATATGTTGCCAGGGCAACAGATCAAATAGCTGCTGCTTACAGGCTGAATGAATCTGCAAACATTTCACTCTGAAATTATGGGCCACAGACATAGTGGCTGCTTCAACATTGTTCATCCATATTCACGACTCTTTTATGCCAAGAGCTTTCACAAGCAGTGTAGGCCCACCTGAGCCATGTCTCCTAGAGCATTCCACAGTCGTGTGTGAGTACAAGGTGTGCTTTTACCAATCTGTCTGTGAGGCAGAAGCATAAGCAGAAGGTGAATGGGTTGCAGGGCACGCCACACTTAATGCACCAAGGCTGTTATTGCATTTCTGAGTAGAAATAGCCATAGGCCTAAGTGTGCAGTATCCTAACTTAGGCGGGCTTAGGGGTTTCAGTAGTGTCTGGAAACACAAGTTTAGCCCAGAGAGTTCCTTGCAGGATGTCCATTTTCCCATGGCTGCCGTAGTAAACCACAGAGATCGTCACTTTGTGTTCATGTTTTGTATGCCTTCCCCTTGCAGCTGAAATTTCTGCTATATGTCAGAAGAAGGTAAGATTCAGCCATTTGTGTGATGGGGCATGATTTGATGTTGTGTGTAATGTCATTCCATTACTGTGTAGTGCGTTCTTTGTGCCATTCCAAAATTTTACAATTTATCCATGAATGCATTTATTGGTGGATGGAAATAATTCAGCAGCAGCAGGTTTCTTTTTGTTAAAACTGACGATGTAGATTTGAGTTGTAGGTTTTAGTTTAAGTTGCAATTAGTAAAGCAGTCCAATTATGCAGTTGAGCTCTGTTTGTATTCTACAACTCTGCTTTATGAAGAGGGTAGAACAAGAGATGAATTTTAAATTTAAGTGTTTATATATCTTCTCATCTCCTCGAAGTCCTGGATTAGTCCCAAATTGGGCAAAAATCATACTGTAAAATGTGTATTTTTAAAAATATGTGGACTGAAAATCTTCAGTGCTTGGCTCTGAAAAGGTTGCTGACAAAAAGAATCTGCTTGCAGTGCATACCAGCTCATGTGTTTTAGTAAGACTTTAATATCAAGGAATACAGTGTATAATATATTCCAGTTCTCGTGTGGTAAAGAAAGCTTTTCTGTTGGGCTGGATTACTAGGTGGCAGAAATTTCAGGTGCTTATGTCTAAGGCTTGTAGAGTTTCCTGTGGTAAGGCAGATCCTTACATAGCATAAACCATGGCATGGTGGCACAATTTTTTTTTCACTCCTAAGGATCTACGTGTTGCTGCCTGTAACTTACAAAGACTTTCTGAAGCATAAGCAGGTGTTAAGAGAACTACTGTAAAATTTAGAGATTGCTCCAAGTCAGGAGGTTGAGGTTGATGACTTAAATATCAGTTTGGTGTTTTAGAAGAGGAGCAACTGTGACATTTAAGTCCAGGCTCAACATTTAGTCCTCATCTTTCTAGAATGTCAGTGATGTTTGGCACCAGGAGGTTGCCCACAATTGTGCTTACACAGAGTGATTTTGGAAATTGCCGACACTTGAGCCAGCTCCCTAGTGCTGGCTCTCATCCCTGTTTTCGGTTCCGTTTCCCGATAACCTGTGGCCTGATAAACCCTTTTTTGTCTCCCAGAACTGCAGCTCCCACGTCAGAAGAGCTGTTGTCACGTGCTTCTCGGCGGGCTGCTGCGGCCGCCACGGCAACAGGCCCGTGCGCTACTGCAAGAGGTGCCACTCCAACCACCACAGCGAGGTGGGGGCGGCCGCCGAGAGCCACCTGTACCAGACCTCGCCTCCGCCCATCAACACGCGCGAGTGCGGCGCAGAGGAGCTCGTGTGCACCGTGGAGGCTGTGATCAGGTAACGCAGCCTGCGAGCCATCCGTGCGTGAGGCAGGGTCAGGCTTTCGTGCAAGGATTGCCTGCGGATCTCCTGCAGGTGGATCTTGGTTTCGCCGGGGTAGTTTGAGAGCAGACACTGAACTCCTGCTGCTTTAGCGGAGGATGCTCAGGTGTGGTTGCCGCAGCCTGGTCAGAGAGTGAGAAAACTAATTTTCCCAGGATTGGCTTTGTGAGGCGCTAAGTAAGTTGAACCCAAACAATGATAACTTGTTATTACAAACAACCTGCCGGTGCTGTTTCTCCTACTTTCTGTTTTCCTGTTCTCTCAAAGATTGTTTATATGAAGGGCGTTGAGCTAGCTAGCCAACCAGGTGAAATATATTGATTAATTGACCAGTCTGGTCCAGCTGGATTGGAACAGTGTATAAAAGGAGAAGAATTCAAAGTAAAGGTAGAATTTCTGCAACCCCAGCCTTTGGAATATGTGTAGTTTCTTATGATTACAGTGACACTCAGGCCTCAGTGTTGTCCTGATGAGGAAGTCAGCCTGGAATTCTAGGGTTTGATGTTATTTTGTTTCAGGAAAGTGATGACATCATATTGTTTAACAGCTAGTTACTCTAGATTAGATACCTGTATCCACTGCGGGAAAGGTGCGTTCACTGACCACAAGCTTGTTTTATAGCTTGCTGAAAGAAGCAGAGTTTCATGCAGAGCAGAGGGAGCATGAACTCAACCGAAGGAGACAGATGGGCCTCTCCTCTTCCCATCACTCCCTGGACAACACAGACTTTGATAATAAAGATGATGACAAGCATGACCAACGCCTCCTGAGCCAGTTTGGAATATGGTTCTTGGTAAGAAATTCTTGCTTTCTTCTCTCTTCTTGGTTGCCTCTCCTTTACTTTCTGAAGTCTGTTTTACCTCTATTTTTTTCCTCACTTCTTGGCTTTAGTTGGAGACTTACTCTGAGTTGTAAGCAAAAATTTGTCCTGTGAAGCGGTTAGACTTGGAGATTTCGTAACTAGTTTGGGTGGGGCTGCTGACTGCCCCTGAGTCTGCTACAAAGTGTATAACAGAATTGTTCACTCTCCGTTTGTTAATTGATTTTCTATTTGCCCTTGCCTTCTGTTCACAAGTGCCCCCTGGTGAGTGCCGTTATTTGAACTTTAAAAGGCAGTCCTTAAAAATCTATTTTTCAACATCACTTTCTGGAAGCAGAGCTTTCTCTCTTACCTCTGAATAGGCTGGAGGATTCTTAGTGGGATGCTATTCTTTCCTGCAGTCAGCTTGATCAAGCTGTGTCAGTCAGTGTTACTGCATTCACTGGTGTGGGTGACAGAATGAAGCCCTGCTGGTTCTACCCCCACAGTAGCTACCAGAGATTATTCCAAAACAGCAGGACTGCTGCTGGCTAGTTCATGAGCAGGCCAGACTGCAGCCTGATAGACCCTCAGAAACTTCATTCTGCAGTTCTCCTTAAGGAGAATTCTCTTTCTCAGGCTCTTTACAGTTCATCTTTCTTCTCAGGCTCTCTCTTCAGTCACTCAGTGACAGGTGGGCAAATAGCTGCACCCTTCATCCATTGTCTAAACAGATCTGTTATCTAACAGATCTCTGGAAGGCAGGGTGCTAGGTGTGGAATTCCAAAAGAGCTGCTCTGCAGTTTCAAGGGATTACATGAATAAATTTTATATTCTGCTGGCATCTTGTGGGTTTTGTTGTTTAGCTTTGTTTTAGAATTAAAGACATCTATTATTTTTTTTATTGTGCCATGTGCATCTATTCTGTATCAAATAATGTTTTATGAAGGTCTATATTTCCAGAAGTAGAATTAAGTGCAAACAGAATGTGTTATGTTTCCCTGTACATGCCTCATCCCTGACATTCAAAGTGTGCCCTTCTGTGGTAGGAGGAAGAACTCACTGTCTCCATTCTATTCCTGTGAAATCTCTTGATCTCTCTGTAGTGGGTATTGACAGAGATGACCACACAGGTTGTGAGAAATCTTGGCTTGCTGTTTTCCTCCATAAAATGACTGTCTTTCATGCAGAGACTGGGTAAGGGGTCAAGAGTTCCTATAAAAAAGGCTGCCAGCTGATATTTCCTTTAAGTTAATGCTCCACTGAGCCAAGTGCAAGGAAGCAAACACCTTAACTTCAACCTGCAATGAAGTAGAAGACTGTACTTTGAATTGGCAAGAGGATCGATAGCTGCCTCATCTCAGGAAAAATCATGGAGGAAAAACATTTTTTAAATGGGTTCTGGCTTCTCTGGGAAAGAGAGCTGTCATTTCTCTCTCCAGATATGACGTGAACATTTCTCAGTTGTTCACTTGCTCTGAGGCAGTGGTCACCGGTTTCAGGTGGCCAAGTGCTGAGAGTGCAGCTTTCAGTAGGAAATGACAACGAATAGCTGGTAGGTGGTTAAAGGAGCTTCTAAATTCTCATGTCATCCATTCTTTGCATTCACTGCAGCAACCTGACTTGAAACTTTGTCTCCTGTACCCAGAGGGTACCAAGAGCTCAAACATCAGGTAATTAAGGGCTTAGCAATGTGCTGGCCTGTGAACTGAGGTAGAAACTTGGTCTCAGATTTGTGACAGCTTTACAGTCCAGGTATCATTTTAGAGAGTTTGGAGAAGGAGTGGAGAATGTTAATCACTATGTGGGAATTTCAGAGGACTTAAAACTCAAATTTATGCCCAAATGAGGACTAAAATTCAAGATTGGAATCTTTTTGCAAAGTAAAGATCACTTACTATGTTAGGTAGGGATTTTCTTTCAGAATTTTTGAAGTACTTGATTTAACTTGTCTTTTTATCTGGTACATTTTATATACGTGTCTGCATGTATATAATATATTTTACTAGATTTACAGTACCTTCTGAAATTAAAAGTAATTTTAAGATTCAAACCAAAAAGTTTGTCAAAGCACTCTATACTGATTTTTTTCAGTGTTGAAAGTAAACAAAAAAATTCGGTGCCTGTTTTTTTTTTTCATTTTTATTGTTATTTTCTGGCTATGAAATGCTTTGTCAATTATCCTATACCAACCTCTACTTAAAACTGATCATCTCTTTTGTCTCCTATGTAATCTGCATCCTCATAACTCTGAGAATATGCAAAATATAGTAGACAAAAAATTTCCCACCTTTAATTCTAGAAATGAAAGTTGGTTTTGTGATTCTCTCTTCCAGGTGAGCCTTTGCACTCCCAGTGAGAATACACCCACAGAGAGTTTAGCAAGGCTGGTTAGCATGGTGTTCCAGTGGTTTCACTCCACAGCTTACATGATGGATGATGAAGTTGGCAGCCTGGTTGAAAAGCTGAAGCCCCAGTTTGTCACTAAGTGGCTGAAGACTGTTTGTGATGTCCGGTTTGATGTCATGGTTATGTGCCTCCTGCCTAAGCCAATGGAGTTTGCCAGGGTAAGAATGACTTATCTCAAGGCTCCCTTATTTGCTACAGAGATCAAGGGCTTAAGTAAAATCACCTCTGACAAGACAAAGAAATCTCAGTGGTAGAGGGAGCGGTGGAATTTGGGAATTTTTCCTCCTCACAGCATTTTTGGTTTTACTCTGTTAGAAAGTAGGCATTATTTACACTAATATGAAGGCAGGTTGGAAGAATATTATAGATATTGAAAGATACTGTACATTTTTGATACCTGCAGATTTTCATTATGCTGCTGAAGTACCCAAACTTGTCTTTGCTAATAGGTATCATTTGCCCAATCTCAGATACAAGCCTGTCCTTTAGTGATGTTTGTTTGCTCCTTGCATACTTCATCTCTGCAGCTGGGAATGAAGGTTTGTGAAATTACACAGTTGTAACTGAAGGGAACTCTGGGAATACTGATGCTAACTTCAGAGAGCTAATTTGAGTGACTCAGTTAAGATCCCAGTCTGACATGGTTTGCCTTGCTGCTGATGGAGAGAGAGAGAGATTTACCTGGAAGGTTATCCAGGGTGCCTGAGTGCAACCATTGGTGCAGCCTCTTCTAAAAAGAGTCATTCTT
Organism: Irena cyanogastra; assembly: GCA_013397155.1. NCBI lineage: Eukaryota > Metazoa > Chordata > Aves > Passeriformes > Irenidae > Irena > Irena cyanogastra. The sequence goes on along the minus strand of VWZV01011967.1, from coordinate 1,126,363 downwards.
TCTGTCCATTAGTTATGAAGCAGAACTCACCACTTAGTCATGCTTTTGTAAGACTTTCTTTTTCTGAGCCTCTCATGTAAAATGTCCAGAGGACATATTGGGCTTGTTTCCTAAAATTAAGTGGCTAGACTTGGAAGGGCCATGAAGACTTCATGTGATGCATTGCATCATAAGACATGAGCTGTATGTGGTGGGTTTTCCATGACATAATGTGTGGGATTTATTGTACATGTGCAGACCAGCACAGATGTGTTTTACTCTGAGCCATTGCTGTAAGGTACACCTGGCTGTGGGAGGCTTGGAGGTCAGCTGAGGCAATTTGAGAGGAGGATGGATGCTTTGAATGTTAGAAACTGAATGAAAGAGACCATGGCTTTGGGGTTAAGGGGAAAAGGAAGGACTGAACCTCCTGCTGTAATCTCTTACGGATTTTTTTCTTGGATCCAACTCTTCTTTTGAGTTTTGTTACCCCCTACTGCAATACTTAAGACTAGACTAAAAACTAACCAGATTTGCAAGACTTCACTAGAACATGAAGACAAATAGCCATGAAATTAGCTGTGATGAATGAAGGAAAAATAGTTTGCTGGCTGAGATTACCAGTAATTGCTGCCAAAACAGCAGGCATCTCTAGAGCCATTAGTCAGGAACAACAGATGTGAGCCGAGGTCAGTTAGAATAATTAATCTCTGTATGCCAATTACTTGTGTACTTAGAAGCATATTTTTTTGCTTCCATCACTTAAAACCTTTCTTCAAAAAACCCTAAGCAAACACCCATGAAAGAACACCTTGTACAGACAAAGTTTTTCAAAATAAAGACCCAGCACTGTAACAAGTTGCCCAGAGCAAAAAATTGATGGTGCAAGTTTGACCAAATAAATCTGTGCCTTTTTGAGAATTATAAATAATAATATACTGAATCGCGGCCTAGAAGTGAGCAAACTTCATTTAAGTCTTGGACAAGGCTTTTGTGTACTGTCAGTCAAATTAAAGTGGAAAGAACAATGCAGCTCCATGGCTGAATTCTAAATTCTGCCCTGAAGTTATTAATGATCACCTGCAAAAATTTCCTGGCTGCAACACACTGAGCAAATTTGTGATACTGAGCAAGATACAGGAACTAGAAATGCTGTTCATCAGTAGAATTTTTGGAAATACCCACAGGTTGGTGGATACTGGGACAAATCCTGTAGTGCTGTAACCCAGTTAAAGGAAGGGCTGAATCGAATCCTGTGCTTGATTCCATACAATGTGATAAACCAGTCGGTGTGGGAGTGCATCATGCCAGAGTGGCTGGAAGCTGTGCGGACCGAGGTGCCTGATAACCAGCTGAAAGAGTTTCGGGAAGTGCTGAGGTATGTAGGCATATGTTGGAATCATTCTGGGTTTGCTTATATTTGTTGAGGGTTTTAGCATTGTAAGATGGTGACAACTAATAAAAATGCCTGTGTGTGCAATGGACAGTAGTGAGTGAATGCTTCGGATTTGTTTTTGTATCTTATGTTTAGACTAAAGGATTTAAGCTTTGGGGAAGTTTTCTTTTATTGCCCCCCCCCCCCCATCTTTGTGTCTAGAGCCAACTACATGGATGCTTCTTTTGTGTGAGCAAGGCATATTTTTAGTGTGCTTCCTGCAGCATGTTGGAAGGACCATCTTTCTCCTCCTGTCCAGTTGATGAGAAATGGCAGGGATTAGTAGAGCTGGCACTGATGTATTTGTGTAGCTAGTATCTTCCCCTCTTGAGCAGAGGAAACATTAGAATAAGGATTGTGGTGGAGTCATGATTTAATGTCTGGTTTATGACTTTGATGGTAAAGCTTCACATTGCCTTTTAACTGCTGACTGACTGACAGTTTAAGGGCTCTGAAACTGACTGTAAGTTCATATTTGTAGGAATTGCTGTAAACGTTTTTAGTGCAAACGTGGAATAGTGGACTAGTGAGATGAGAAATTTTCTGATTTTTGCATTGGATGTTGGAAAAGATATTACTATCAAGTGAAACTAGACATATGTGATGTCAATTTGAGGTATATCACCAGATTCAGAGATGGCCTTCTATGGTCAGGACAAGTGGTATCAGCAGCCTAGCTCAGCTCCCATGGAGGGTGAGGCTGCAAGTAAGATTAGCTTTCTAGCAGTTTTCTGTTCTATCTCACACAGTGTATGCCATGCTAACTCAGTGATGCTACATTTCTGTTCTGTTTTCCAGCAAAATGTTTGACACTGAGCTTTGTCCTCTCCCTTTCTCCTTGGAGGAGATGTTTGGCTTTATTAGTTGTCGATTCACAGGGTATCCATCTTCTGTGCAAGAGCAGGCATTGCTCTGGCTGCATGTAAGTGTCCTTGCTTGACAAGTCATGCTGAAACAGCTGATAATTTTGGAAAATAATCTGCTTTTCTGAAGTTAATGCACCCCTTCTGCTCTCTGCTTAGCTCCAATATCAGTCTGGTTGGTACACAGACCCTGGGTGTTGCTCTCCCATCATGAGCAATAACCTAGCTGACAAGGTGGGGATCAGTCAAAGGTTGCACTTGCTAATCTTGGGGATCTTTTCTAACCTAAATGATTTTGTGATTCTTTAAAAGTGGAAGCCTGGGAATTTCTTTAACCTTTGTCAGTTGAGTCTTTAGGACCATTCAGCTGGCTGACTTTTTTACAGCATTACTTTTCAGTCTCTACAGAAATTGGTCTGTAGATTCCAAAATTAATTCCAGACTCTAGAAACAGCTGTAGTTGTTTCTGCATATGAAAAGCTGGATTAGACTAGGTCTGTACCCACCAAGCATTCTGCTGCTCTTGCCCTTCTTGTACTATATTTGCCCACAAAACTGGCATTCATCCAATGTTACAGGGAGACATGGAGCTACAGGGATAATCATGTCAGCTGAGGACAATGAATTCAAAAAGGGTATAAAATTTTCCACAGCACCTCAGAATAATGTACTTTTCATTATTGCTTCTTCCCTGCTGAGGGTTATTTTAATAAGGCCTCTACAAAGACCAATTTACCTGACTGTAATTTCAAGTTTTTAGGTATACAGAGTTTTCAAGTAAAGCATGATCTTTTAGATTTTTCTTGAATTAGTGATACTTAATGACAAGTACAAATGAGTTGATATTTATCTGAGTGTTGGTGGCATAATAGATTGTGAATATTCTCCAAGAGATGTGCAATTAACAATCCTGTCACGATGTTGACAGCTGTAGATCACCGTTCTGACCAGATTCTTAGAATAAAAAAAGGAATTCAGGTTCAAGGAATAATAAAAAAATAGTTATTCATTCAAGTATTAGTAATACTTCTGCTTTACAGGAATATTTTTGTGGAATAACCTTACATCCCTGTGTGTTTGTGCATAAAACTGATCTCAAGGTGCACCAAGTGGATGCCAACAAATATTTTGAAAGTGCCTGTTTTATTTTACCCTGATTCTAACAGAAATCTAAGCTTGCACCTCACCTCATTGAATACCAAAATTAAATGCACAGAACTTGCTGAACTGAGGATCATGTTACAAAAATGCATATAAAGTAGCTGGTGTTTGTGAACTTGAAACTCATGTTTTCTTATTTATTGTCTTTCCTTAGGTGTTGTCTGAACTAAACATTGTTGTTCCTCTTCAGTTACTAATCAGCATGTTTTCTGATGGAGTTAATTCTGTAAAAGAATTAGCAAATCAAAGAAAATCAAGAGTCAGTGAACTGGCAGGAAATCTTGCAGCTCGGAGGGTAACTTATTTATCCTGCTCATTTTTTTTGCTTATAACAGTCTTCCTGATAGAGTCCACATGAAGAACTAAAAATCATCTTTCAATATGGCAGCATTTGATTGAAAACACTATACATGTTGAAAATGAAAGAAAATTGGCATGACTTCAGTTAATATCATTCTATCATATAAAAGTGTAAGGGTAATACAGGTAGGAACTTGGTATCTTTTCCAAGCTTTTTTATTCTTTGCACCTTCTATTAATAACCATCAGGAACAAATTGTTATGGACAACTGGTCATCCAGAATGACCTTTCGTGTTCTGGTATGAATTTGGTGGGTATGTTTTGAAAGGGTGAGAGAGCAGAATTTATTTCTGGTTCCCTGTTTTTTTGTCCCAAACACAAGAGATGCAGAATTTGATCTTACGTTGTCTGTCAAAGGCTTATGGTCTGGAAGAAAACATGTACAAATACGTAGGCACTACACATACTTGGTCTGATGTGACTTAACTTCCCAGTAGTTTGGATGAAGTGCTTCAAGGACACCAGGAACAAGGTTGCTTGAAATCTGATTCTTTAGATTTAAGGAGCTACTGCATCTAGGCAGTTGATGATTCCTTACATGTGGTCTGCTGGTCTTCTGATCCAGCTCTGCAGAGAGCACTGCCACACCCAGCCCATGATCGCTGCTAAACTAAGCAGAAAAAATGATTAAAATTACTCTCTGGTCTTTCAGACCATAGCTGGTGTGAAAATCGACCTGGTGTGTCATCTAAGTGCCTGTCTCCCTGCAATGCCTAGAAGTTCTCAGGGTGTTTTGGATGGCCTGCTGTGGTGTGGGCATAAATCAGTGCAGACATACACAACTTACTGCCATTGTGTCTAGTTCATTTCCAGCTACCTGTACCCTTGGTACAGCCTTAGTTAACAAAGTCCTCTTGAGATGTGCTGCTTTATTAGCCTCCTGCTATTAAAGTCAGTGTCCATGGGTTATGGAGCAGATGGTTGTAACCTGATGGCTGCTTTACTGCCTGCACCAATTTTCAGTTTGGTTTTTGATGTTGAAATTCTCCTTAGCAGGAATAACGTAATGAATGTCAGCCACTTAGCTTGAGAGAATGTATCATCTGGGCAGAATGTGGTTCCTGTACTTCCATTGTATCTTATCGTTCAGTAAGGGACACCTGTATATTTTGCAAAAAAGCTACAGAAGGAAGTGGCAAGGCTGTCAGAGTTCTTGCTATTTTTGGCATTTTCTTATAGAATGAGATTGCTTAAATGTCTAACAGTCATTTGGACATGTTGATTTTTTTGTGTTTTCAGGTAAGCGTTGCTTCCGACCCTGGGCGCAGAGTTCAGCACAACATGCTGAGTCCTTTCCCAAGCCCCTTCCAGAGCCCGTTTCGGAGTCCAATACATAGTCCTTTTCACAGCCCCTTCAAGAATTTCGGACATCCTAGTGGAAAAACAATTGATTTTGAGTGTGAAGATGAGGAAATGAATCTTAATTGCTTCATTCTGATGTTTGATCTAATCCTGAAGCAGGTACTTGCGGAAGAAGCACATCCCCATGGAAGGAACACTGAAGTTCTGTAGTCACTTCTGGCTCTCATTTGTTGATTCTCTTTCTGCTTAGGGCCTGGCATTGATTCTTTTGATCCTGTATTGATTCTCTTTCTGCTAAGGGCCTGGCAGGAAGTGTAAGGCATTTAAATCCCAGTACAGCTGTCATCTGTCTTTATATCTATAGAAATTATAGGTTCATGTTCAAAAAAGTTAGCTGCCTCCACATTCAGGGTAGTTCACACTAGTGAAAGGAACTTTTCCTTGGAACTTTGTTTATTTTTGCAGGCTGGAGGTTGATAAGCTTGGGTTAGATACATAATTGTTGGATAGATGAGTTTCTATATTGTGAATCCAAGGGCACGTGTTTTGGATGACAATCTCCAGGTAAAATTAATGGATTCTGTGCTTGAAATTGTCTATTTACTCCAGCTGTTTGAACTTGGGCATCAACACCAGTGGCAATTTAAAATTCTGAGTTACAGTTTATCTCAGATTCTTCCCAGTACTGTAATATAAAACAAGCAGAAATGTAGGAGGAGGCAGTTTGTACTCTGCCTTTTAAATGAATAATAAATCCTTACTCTTTTCACTTTCTTTCAGATGGAACTCCAGGATGATGGTGTCACTTTGGGCTTAGAGAACAGCATCTCAAAAGATATAATATCCATCATAAACAATGTGTTTCAGGCACCCTGGGGTGGTTCTCACACCTGTCAGAAAGATGAAAAAGCAGTTGAGTGTGGTCTGTGCCAGTCCAGCATTCTGTGTTACCAGCTGGGTTTTGAGCTGCTGGAGCAGCTTGCTCCAAAGGAGGAAATCAGGCTTGTGGTAAGTAGAGCAGGAAAGTGTCTGTATTATTGGTGTGCTGAAACTCCTTCACTATTCTCATTCTGTTGTGCTCAAGGGAGCAAAGCTGCACTGACTTTTGGCATGAAGGATTCGGGAGGTTAAAGCAAAATGCCATTGAACTGTAAAATTTCCTAAGTTTGAATTGATTCAAAGAACTCAGGGAAGATGGCAGTATTCATCCACCATGAACTCTTCCCCCATGAACACTGAAGTGCTATTTCACTTTAGAAGTGCATTACTCCAATCCTACTGTGTCTCAAATAAAATGTGAAGTGATAATACTTACCTTTTGTTAAAAGGAAAGAGTGGATACTTTGAAATTATTAATGATTTTGAGTGAATCGGTTGTCAAGTGAGCAAGCCTTAGCTGGAGCTTGACTGTTTGAAATGCTGAGCACTGTGGGAAAACTGAATTTACTTCAGATTGAGTATCTAACTTTATCAGACCCAGATATGTACTCTTCAGTCACTAGTCGTCATTAAAGTTCTCTGTAGCTTTGCAGAAGATTTGGAGCATTTCCTGTGGTGGTGGTGGTCTGATGAATTTATTTTAAGCTGGATGTCTATTATATGTAACTATTCCATCTGGTAGTTGAGAAGAAGGCAGCATTCCATTTATTCTGATGCTCATTTGCTGTGGTGTGTTAGTAGCAGATTTTTATTAGCTTTTTTCCTTCCATGGAAGGAATAGCGATGCCTTTTTATGTATCAAATTTTCATAATCTCCTTTGATGTGATAGAAGTAGATGTTTTGCACATGGTATTCAATAACTTGTGTTAGAAAAATCATCTCATGCCCCTGCAGTACAGATTCTCATCTCAACTGAGAATTAGCAGTAGTAGTGCAGTCTTCTGGCTGCTGGGACACTTCCAGAATTCACCCTGAAATTTACAACATAAATATCAAAATGGGAGCCTTTAATCCTGAGATCCTTGCCACAGGCAGAAATAACTCAAGCCCAGAGTTTACATTTTTCAGTGTAAAAGTGGTTTAGGTCCTGCCCCTAAGCCTTAACTCCACAGTAGTGCAGGAAACACCCTGCTCCTGTGTGTCACTCCTTTCAGGCAAGGATGACAAACGTGGTGAAGTATTGGCCCTTTGATTGAATCCACCTCAGCTCCAATATGGATATGCAGTTTCTGTTAAATCAGAATGTCAGAAACACACTCTTTTTGTCAGTATGCATTTGCTGATGCAAAATATTATCTATGCAGGTGATTTGAGTGCACAAATATACATGGAACTAGACAAAGTCTGCCTCATTTGAGCTCAGTTTGTCACACCAAATGTAGCTTAGATAGCAAGATATGGCCTCATGTATGTAGATAACATCAAGAAATGAATTTAACTTATTATATTCTTAAAGGAGCCCACAGATAACCTCGAGGATAGTCTTCTGTATACTAGACCTGAGTTTATTATAGGAACTGAAGGAGAAGAGGAAGACAAATCAGCACCAAAGCATGGGGAAAACCCAGGAAATCACACAGAGACCACAGAAAATGCTGGTAGGTAGAGGCTGAAAAGTTTATGGCAGTAAGGCTTTAAAATAAACACCTATACTCATATACAATACAAGTTTCTGAAGCAGTCTTTCAAGTCCAGCAGTGCACAGTCACTTTTTTTATCATGCATTTAATTCTTTCAACATATTAATTGAATAGGCTGTAAATAAGTTGATAGCAAGTTTGACTGTCTCCCAAAAGTATTAAAAGAAGTCTTGCCTTTTTGAACATAAAAAATAGGAAGAACATTAGATGCCACATTCCACGTTATGCTAACTTTGCTGACTGCAAGGTTAATGTGCCTAGGATTAATTTATCTCTCATCACCTTAACATTCTTTAGTTTCATTTTGAATTCATAGGTTAAAGAATTTTAATATTGTCTGTAACTTACATTTTTAACAGCGATAAAGAATGACACAGAAAGGAAGTTTTGTTATCAGCAACTTCCAGTTACCTTGAAGCTCATATACACTATATTGCAGGTAACATGGATTACTTGTTAGTTTGGTTTGTATTGTTGGTGAAGTGGTGTTGTTGTGTTGAGAGACAAACATCTGTTTACACAGGAAATGTCAAGGTTTGAAGAACCAGACATTCTTTTTAACATGCTGAATTGCCTGAAGATCCTGTGTCTTCATGGGGAATGCCTGTATATAGCAAGAAAAGACCATCCACAATTTCTTGCCTACATTCAAGACCACATGTTGATTGCAAGGTGGGTTATTATTGCACATTTTGTCTTCATACTTCATTGGTTCTCCAGGTATACATTTTTGTTAGTGTCAAATAATTTGCAAGTTTACTATGGAAAATCAACAAGAGTGGTAGAGAAGTGTGGAAAAATTAAGAAACCTGTATAAAAGTTACTGCAGAGGCTAATCAAGATGTAAGTGAAGTCAAGGTAACCCTGCATTGTCCATCATGGCTACTCCATTGTGAACCACCTCTTTTGCAATAAGTCAGAGTCTCTTGTATTCAATAATACCATTACCTGAGACTGATGTATCTTCCTGGACTCTACAAAATAAAATAAAGGATGTTGTGGAGGCAGGCACAGAGTTTATAGAGCCTTAGCATTAAAGCTGAGACGACAACAGTAGTATTTCACCTTATTTTTATGAGGGACAGGAAGTTTGTTCATTTAAGAGTGAACTGGGTTGAAATCTGTCCATTTTAAGATTCTCTTTGGAGAAAGGGACTTCTGCAGAAAACTAGCTGAATAAACATCAGCATATGATTGTCTGAAATAGTGTTTGTCAGCACTTAACAGCTGCTCTGTATCAATTTCCCTGAGCATCTCCCAAGGCTTAGGGTTTTAGCAGCCTAGAGAATCTGTACCCTGAATCTATACCAGCAAATTGTGAATATCCAACTTCTTAGTTATTCGTGGATGCACATGATTTGTGGTCTCAAGACAGTTCATGTGGCTTATGTGGTGTAGCTGGTCATGCTGAAACTCCTAATTCATGGCATAGACTGTGTTCCTTGGCAGTTGTCTTGAACTAGGCAAACTCTTTCAAAGTGAAGAATTTTTGAACCTGGATTTTCAAGGAAAAACGCTGTAGTTGAAGATTTGCAAGTAGTCTGTTTTCCTTCTCTGTTTTTACTACAATCCAGTCCGTAGTATTCACATAAATGCCCAGCATGGCTCATAAAGATTTTCATGGAAAGTTCTTTACATTTAGAAGAAAGGGTATCAAGGGAGTGTCTTTATAAGCAGGCTTGCTCTTTTTTGTCTTGCCAGCTTATGGGGAGTTGTGAAGTCTGAATTCTCCCAGCTTTCTTCCCTGGCAGTTCCACTTCTTCTTCATGCACTTTCGCTTCCTCATGGAGCTGACATTTTCTGGACAATCATAAACAGCAATTTCAACAGTAAAGACTGGAAGATGAGATTTGAAGCAGGTAGGCCTGGGAAATGTACTCTATTTTCTCTTTGCTTCTTCTCTGAAGAAGTAGAGCTTTCTCTGCAGTAACTGAGGAGGCATATAACAGATGATGACCTTTTTGCTGCTTTGGAGAGTTTTGGAGATGGTTCGGTGCTAAACTACGGCACAACAGTGTGCAGTAAAGTAGAGGAGAAAATGAGATCTTTTGGATAATAAAAATCAAAATTATTAAAATTAGCTCTTTCTAGCTATTTTTCATTGTTACTTTCTCAGCTGTGCATATTTCTAGGAAATGTGTATTAATCAGTACATGAACCATTGCCTAAATGAATGTGCCTCTTGTCTCGCTGCTACAGTTGAGAAAGTGGCTGTGTTGTGCAGATTTTTGGATATTCACTCTGTGACAAAAAACCATCTACTGAAGTACTCTTTGGCTCATGCATTCTGCTGTTTCCTGACTGCTGTGGAAGATGTCAACCCAGCAGTGGCTACAAGAGCTGGACTATTACTTGACACCATAAAGAGGCCAGCTTTACAGGTGGGTGTGCTACATGGGAAAGGATACATTGCAATGGGAAACTGGATTTTCACCTGGATTTCAGATGTACAACATCACAGTCACTGCTAATTCCTCCTTAGGCAAGCATTATTGGTCTTGGTGCTTCACATATGCCCAAAATAACCAAGGGAAATGATACTGCCCTACCCCAAACATGGAATCATGGAAAAAAAAAATTTTAAGATTGAGTCCAACTGTAAATAGTTTGATGACTGCAGAGGAATATTGTGTTTCAACTGATGTTGTAGAAAACTGTAAATGTTTTTTGATTATTTGAAAATAATTTGGGTTTTTTTTCAATTAAAAAATAAATTTCTAAGTCTTATGAGACCCTGCTGAGCTCACAGTGAGAAAATATATTTGAGAAAAACCAAACATGGTCTTGATCTTTTCAAGATTTACTTAGGCATGTAATTTTATGAATGTAAGAGCCTGCCAGTCAGGATTCACGTGATTAAATCTAAACAGATACGTAAGCAAGAAAAGCAAGAGAAAAAAAATCTCATAGAACAATTCAGGTCTAGTTCTCTGGAGAATAGACTGAATATGTATTTTAAAGAGTTCAGGATTACTACCTACAAAAAGCTGTTAATATTTGCTAGTTTAATTCCATTTGGTACCTTTTCGAAATAGTTTCCAGAGAAATTGAGTTCAATGACACTGTTACTGAACTTGGGTTCAATGAGACCAGTATACTGCACTTTCATATTCAATATGTGGGCTTTCTTATCAAATTTAAATCTTGACACTACAGACAAAATTTTAGTGCAGATAACGTATAGAAGAATTTTGAGGCAAAGTGCCTCTGGTACACTTCACAGTGTAATCTTCCTTCCTCTGCGTAGCCTTGGTGATTCATTCTTTTTGTAATTAAGGGCTTGATTCAGTTACCTAAATTAAATGTTTTTCTCGGATGGGGAGTGTGAGCAAAGCCCTTTGATATTGTGTACCAAATACACAGTAGGACAGAACTTTGCCTGTACCTTTGTATTACTCAAAATCTTAGAAAATTCTACATTCAAAATATGATGTTTATTTATTTTTTTACTTACCTTACTCTCCCTCTAATATCAGTAGCATTAGTTCTGATTTGTGGGACTTGGTAGCAAAAAAGAGCTAAACCTTGATACTGCACTAACTGACAGGAAAAGTTGTGAGCTTTGACCTCCCTTTGCTTTAAAAAATCTTTAAGAAATCTCATATCATAGTTATGTGTTGTTTTCTTTGTTTCCCTCTATAGGGTCTCTGCCTCTGCCTTGATTTCCAGTTTGACACAGTTGTCAAGGATAGGCCCACAATTCTTAGTAAGCTTTTGCTACTTCATTTTCTAAAAGCAGATATTCCAGCTTTGAGCTGGGAGTTCTTTGTGAATCGCTTTGAGACCCTGTCTTTGGAGGCGCAGCTTCATCTGGACTGCAACAAAGAATTTCCTTTCCCAACAAGTAAGCATAATTCAAATCAGTCTGAGCACTTTTTACCAGCTTCTGGAATTTTAGCTGCTTGCAAGAGTCTGAGAGAGTTGCAGATCTCATGCATATAAATTCTCTGAAATCGGGTAATCTTTCAGGCCAAAATAAAATAAATTGAAATAAGCATTTTTTACTTCCTGATTTTTTACTTTACAGATTAGGCTGTATTCTGTTGCATCTTTGGGTGTTGTGTTTTGCTGTCACTAGGATGTGATTGCCAGCCTTGGTTGAATTGACGTCTGATTCTGTGATCACCTGCAGCCCACATTAACCTACTTACTCTACTGTAGAAGTTCTAATGCTGTCACATTTGCTATTCTTTAAGTCCCAGATCATGCCCAGCTCTGTCCTGTGGTGGTCTGTACAAAGTCAGCCCTAGGAGCTGTTTGACCCTCAAAAAAGCCCCAACGTGTGGGACAAAGCATAAGAGATGCATGGACTCCTAGAGCCAGTGCTCAGCTAACTATTTTTGCAGTGACGACTGTTTTTAAATGTTTGTACTGTTCATGCTTGGTTTCTTGATGAGAAACCAAATCTTCCTTTCACTAGAGAGGTACTAAAATTAATTCATGCATAATTTTTAGAATGCTGAATAATTGAAAACTTCCTAACCCAAGTGGTGGCCCTTGAGTCAGGTCTATTTCCATCTGATTTTCCTGTAGGAGATGGGAACAGCTGTTTGAACAGTGCATGTTCTCTCAGCAGCCTAATGCTTCCTTCTACTTTTACATGGAGCCCAGTGCCTAAGAAAGTCTAGGTGCTGTGACTGCTCCACAGTAGAGGGGTGGAACTGCAAAGGTATTTTCTCCATGTGTGAGTAGCTTGATCCAATGCTGGGAATTGCTGCTGTGGCCTGAGGAGGGAGTCTTGGCACTAGTTTCTAACACCTCTGGCTGCAAATGTAGTGCAATATCTTTAAATAGGAGTATTTTGGAGTGACTTAAAATAAGTAGAAGAAAATTTTCAGATTTCTTTTTAACCTTTCTCTTTGCCATTTCAAAGAGATGGGTGCAAAGAATGGGCTCACTGACTTCAGTCACGCAGATGATTAAACTCCAAGGGTTCCAGTGCACTATAGACGTGAGTATGGAAAAGTATTGGTGATCCCATTAAGACATGCACTGATACTGCTGATAACACCACTGTAACTCCATAAGCAACACTCACAGGTTTTTGAGTTCACAATCAGGATGGTAGGTGCAGGCAGAACAGGAGGTTAGTAAGGCAAAACTAGAGGCCATGGTTAGTTAGGTATAAGTGCACTAAATGGGATCCATACTTGTGAGATTTCTGCCCTTTTAAATAGGGGGCACCTCATATTATCTTATCCTGAAATTCAGTTTTTGGTTTCAAGAATCTGTTTTTGACCAAGTAACAGCATAATTTTTTGACATAGTTATGCCTTTTGGAGTTTTGTGGTTTTCAGAATGAGAGCATGCAAATGAGTACCTTGCAGATGGACCCCGTGAGCCCATTTGAAACTTTCTTGGCTTGAGTGGGACCCGGGGCCCAGTTGCATTTGGCACTTGGCAGCAGCAGGACCACCCTGTGCTGTGGAATGAATCCTAACTTGGTCCATTGCATTTGCAAAGCTATCACTGCTGTCCGGACCAATGTGGCCAACCTCAGTGATGCAGCAATGTGGAAGATCAAGAGGGCTCGTTTCGCACGGAACCGCCAGAAGAGCGTGCGCTCCCTGAGGGACAGCGTGAAGGGACCCGCCGAGTCCAAGAGAGCGCTCTCCCTTCCGGAAACACTGACCACCAAAATTCGTTGAGTATCTGTTCATGTTTTTGTGACACACCTGTAGCTTCTCCCCTAGGATCATATCCCGTTGATGGGTACACATTGGAGTTGTCAGTATTTATCCTGTTGGTTTCTGACTGCTTTGGGCATTACTCAGACAATGACAAGTTAGTGAGTTTGACAAAGAACATAGACAAGTTGTGTCTAGATGTGTCTGTTTAAAATGCCAGAATAAAATGCTCCAGGACTAGTTTGTCTTTTCTAGATCTTAATTTTTATTTGCAGCTAATATCCAGTAGTTTTGTCTTAAATAGATACAGATTTTACAGAAAAAAATCCTCTATTACTAATATATTTATTAATTATAATTATTAATCGGTGCATGCAACATATGCTAGATGTCTTAAAAACAGCTGTTAATGTCTCAAATGAATATTTGAATATATTCAGAATTCTGTTGTTAAGGAAACAATGTCCATGCAGGCTTCTACAGGAGGACCTGGGTGCTGGAAAGCCATAGGATTGTATGGAGTGCCATGCAGATACCTTTCCAAGCAGAAATGAAGCTTGGCCTTTCTCATTTAGAGAATTTGGCAAGCACAGATTAGTCTTTGTATTCAAATTGGACCTCTCACATTGCTCTTACCCATGTAATAGGAACTGGTAAAACTTTTGAACCTGGGTGCTAGTAAACTATTAACTTAAAAGGTAATTTTCTTCCCAACACTGCAACATATATTCTTGCCAACAAAGTCCCTCCAAATATTTTGGGATTCTTAGGTAATCCTTCTTGACCAATTACTGATGCTGCACAGGGACTCCTGTGTGCTGACTCTTTTACCAGCAAAATTAAATGATGGAGAAAATTAGAGCTTAAGAACATGGTGCACAAAATCTGTAGGGCACACAAGTGACATGTTCTAAGCAGTTACACTCACTGCCTGACAGCAGTGCATGAGTAAATGAACATAAATGTGCTGGCACTGAATATATGCTAAGTGTAAGATGTCAGTGCTGCCTTATTAAACAGAGTTGCTCTTGTTTTTTTTTCTAAAGCTGTGAGCTTGACCAGACATGAGCAGTCTGCACCAGCACTTGGAGGAACACCAGAGCAAACACCAGGTGGGTGTGACAAAGGAGGTGTGTTTTGAGGGAGCAAGAGAAGGAAGGCTCTGACTTTCTTGCTGAATCATGAGATAAACTTACACAAGATGGAAGTTGTCTAAATGGCAGAGTGAATCACATCTCAGCATGGTTCCAAAAAGTGTAAATTGAAGCTTTGCTCTCAATCTGTACTGAAAGCTGCCTCCAGTTGTAAATAAGACTTTGGAGTCAGTCAGCTATGCCAGCAGTTCCTCACCCTCCTGTATTTGATTGCCCACAAGTAAATATTTGCTAGACTGGCCCCATGGGTCACCTGTTTTGAGTCAGATCTTTGAGTCCTTCAGGTTTTAAAGATAGCAGACAGAACAATTTTGCCTGTTAGTACTGTATATTACACTTGTCTCCTCTGCATGCTTATAGATATCTCAAGTCTCTCATGTTGTATTTACTGACATTTTCTGAAGATGTCACCCTTCTGTCAGGCTTCTGTAGAATAGTAGCACAACAGGATCCAAGTAATCTCTCAGTAATTGTGGCTACTGACATTTACTGCTCTGAGTGCTGTGTAGACTGATGATTTGGAAGGGAAAAGATGTCAGATTTAGATCTTTTCATGTTCTGTCTTCAAGACTTGGAATACTTCCAACAGATGCAAATTCCTAATCAAAATATATCAACTTATTCAATAATCAGCTGAAAGGAAGATACCTTGTCACTGTGGGAGCTGACTAATCTGTGAAATGAAATAGGGGAGTTTCTGAATTAGCAGGATATAGCCCTGCTGTGCTAGCCCAGTGAAAGCTGAAAATCAGCCAGTTCCTTACAGACCATATGTGGTCACAGGCTCACAGAGGCAACAAATGTCATAATGATGCAATAAACAGGTATATCAGTGGGTGATTGTTCTTCATTTAATGGCAACAACAACCTGCTAAATACTGAACTTAAAGGAATTGGTTGCATAAGAACTGTCAGTCTCACAGTAGGCATTGTTACGCTTTGTGGTTTTATTAGATGTATTTTGATATTTCTACACTTTACTTTCCAGGCTTAGGTAGTTCATCACCTAAGATTAAAACAATGTTTCCACTAAAAATGTATATATAAAATATTTCATCTAGCTAGTCACTACTGATCTCAAGAAAATTCTGATAATACGATTCAGAATATGACAGATGATTTGGGAACTAGAAGACTAATTACTTGTATGTACACAGTTTGTGGTAATTGAGAGTGGGGCTGTGGCTGAGCCTCATCCCCAATGGGTACAGCTGTGAGAAGCAGGCGAGCAGCGTTGAGAGCCATGAGACCTGGAGTGCCCAGGTGCACTGACAATCACCAAAGAGAACAGAGGGCACACAGGTGCAGTGCATGAACGATGCATTGGGGTGTAAAAGGTTGGGCTAATGAACGAGAAGAGCAGACACTTGAAGCCTTCTGAAATTGTATGATGATACTCTGTGTATTGTGGTTGTATCAGCTGTGATGTGCTGCAACAATTACTGTCCCTTTTCTCCTGCCTAATAGATATTATTTCTTTCTAAAAGTTTATGTGTTCGTAAAAATTTTTTTTTTTAGGTTTATTTCAGTTTTTAATGTTGCATTGGCAGTACTGAGCATATCTGGTTTGGCTAAGGAACTGACTTCTAAATAGAGGATCTACATCTGTTGTAGAAAAACATGTATTTTACACATAGCCCTTGAATGAGTTTTCATGCTCATCTGTTATTTCTAGATCTAAGACAGGCACCCTTGCACAGTCCAAATGCAAGCTGAATTCAAGCTAGCATTCTGTATGGATTAAACACCAGTATCATGTATTAGTTCCTATGTCCTCTACAGTATCCTGGACAGTCAGTGAGAGAGTTTCATTTTCATTGATAGAGATCACAGTTGGGATGATGAAGCTTGATGTAATTCTGCTCTTCTGCTTTATGTTACATTGTGATATACCTTAAAGTGATTCGAAGGTCAAGGGGTCTGATATGAGGGGCACATGAATAAAGAGGTGAATCTTTGGAGGTAAGGCTAGATTGAATTCAGGTGTGAAGGCTGTATATTATTTGGCTGTGTGTTTGGTGATGTGAGAAGGTTTTGATGAGGGTTGGGGAGGATGTGTGTGCGCGTGCATGTGCGTGCGTGTGTGTGTCTCTATATACCTTGTATAGGCACATACAAATGAACATGAATTTTAAGGGATAAATATTACCCTAGCCACTGTAAAGACAGAGCTGTCTTGGTTTTGCATTCCTAGCTTGGATTTAAACAGCCTCATGTGACACCAGGATACCCTGTATCTTGTGCTGATGAAATGAATGTTTAGTTCAGGCTTGATATAACCTGAGACTCGTTTCAGACAGCAGAAGTTTTCCAGATTCTGAAGATCTATTAATTAAACTGGATTGTACATTTTTTGTAGTTTTAAACAAGTAGTTCTCCATTGCTGGTATTTTGCAGGTTCCTATAAGAGGAAAAAAAAAGGGGGTGAATGACATTCCGTAGACCTGATCCTTAGTACAGCTATGACAAACAAATCAGGGTGAAGCTCTGTTCACTCTATCCTGCTGTATAGTTTTCCCTAAGGGTACAGTATGAGAAATGAGATTTTTAATGCATCAGAAAGTGTAGTAATCTTTCTGGAAAAGTAACATGTCAGGAAAAGTCCTGGGAAGTATCTGTTAGCTAGTGTTAGAGTTATGAAACACTTTCAAAATTGAACCTTTTATCACTGAGCTTCTAAATTATATTGTTCAGCAAGTCAAAATAAAATGGTTTAATCTTTTCAGATTAATTACTCTTTGAATTCTCTTTGGAGAACCAGTATTTATTTAGAGCCCAATGATCTTTTCATTCATTTCATTTTATCTCCTTCTGTATTTTATTGAAAATCTCACAACATGTTATAGAGATGAAAATAAATAGGGCTGAATAATACAGTCAGATATCATCCTAATGAAAATTGTGTCTTCATGATATAATTCCATGGAAAATTTTAACCTGGGTGTAATATTATATAAGAATAAAAGATTATTTCTCAGTTTATGTCCATGAAGCTAAGATTACTTTCTGTGTACATTTTTGAAGTACTTCTGAAAGTGCTTTTGCTTTATTTCTTATTCTAATTATTTCAGAATTAATTGTTTTCTTTCTATATCTGCAAATCTTGGTCCAGCAAAAGCTTGGGTAGAGAATTCCATTTTGAAGGGGGGTTTTTAAGTAAAAAAACCCAGTGAAAATTATCTGGAACAAAAAGTATTGTATAACATAAAGTTCATTTTTCTAACCCAAATAAGACCAATAAAGGAAAGTTATTCTTAGTAGAAGTGGATCTGAAAATTCCTGCCCCCCACATAATTTTAATTTTCACCTGTCATAGAAATGACAGCCATCTCCTGTGCTTTGCAAAACAGCCAAACAAACCTTTGTTCACCCACAAATACAAATGCAACATACTTTTAAATTATTTTTAAAAATGACAGACATTGCAGTTTTTCTTGTGACAAACCTAAGACAGATGCAGTTGTACCAGCGAAGGAGTCCTTTGTCGAAGTAGCATATCACGTTGAGAATATGGGTAAACTAGAATATTAAAATAACACTATTTATTTGCAAGTTATTTATAGTACTACAAGTTATTTAAGAGAAATACAGATTCCTGCTAATAGGGGAAGTCTTCATTCTTTGTTTAATCATTATTTGGTACAGTTTTTCATATTTCCTACCCTTGCCATTTTGAACGTTTTCCCCTGGCAAAGACTGATGTCTGTTAATGTTTGGTGAGGAAAGACTGATAACCATACCAGATGTGAATTTGGTGGCAGTGGGAATTGATAGATGTGGAAGAATAACAATGTTCAGTTTGGGGGAAATTCACTGGAATGGGAAATGAGGTTCTCCACTAAATATGGGAAAGCTGAGAAGTGGAGTTGAGTGTACACAGTAGGTGTTTCTGTGCTGTTGGACCTGAGGCAACAGAGGAACAATGTCTTCGGAAGTGCATGCCTGTCTCCTGCAATTTCACTGTGTGTATTTGGGCAGAAATGGAGCAGTGAACTCTGCAAAAAAAGTCTGGCGTGTTCTGTACCCTGTTTTTTGGATTTACAGAGTTCACACAGTGTTCTCCAGTGTCTGATACCAGTGTCTCTTGTGCCCACAGGACAGCCTTCCCCGGAGAACGACAATACAATAAAAGACCTGCTGCCGGAGGATGCTGGCATTGACCACCAGACTGTCCACCAGCTCATTACAGTGCTCATGAAGTTCATGGCGAAGGACGAGAGCAGCGCAGAGTCGGACATCAGCAGCGCCAAAGCTTTCAACACGGTCAAGCGCCACCTGTACGTGCTGCTGGGCTACGATCAGCAGGAAGGATGCTTCATGATTGCACCCCAAAAAATGCGCGTTTCAACCTGCTTCAATGCCTTTATTGCTGGAATAGCACAAGTAGGTGAAGGCACTTACTAGCTTTTGCTGCTATTTAGTATTGCCTGTTGTTGAAATAATGGTAGCACAGCCTTTTTTTGTAGCAAAATAATGGCTGAATGAGGTAATCCTACTTAAAACTTCAGTACCTTTTCAGCTTGTGAAAGAATTTCTTTCCACTGGTAGTCTGAAGTTGCTGCATCACTGGCAAAGTGATTATAGTTTTGTGTGCATGGAGGCACACAAATACTACCACTGTATGAAAAATTAGACTGTTTCTAACCTCTGCCTTCCTTCACTAGCCTTTGAATGCCTTAATTTCCTCATGAATATTTCCTCCTTTCTTCTTCAGGAAGACCTGGGATCTATGTGTTCTTGTTTGGTTTCCCTATGTGAATGGTCTGTGAACTCTTCAACATTCTTCACTTTGCAGGCGGCTCATTTTTCTTCCTTGCAGTGCACCAGAACTTTCTGTTCTCCCTTTCCTAAAGAGTGCCATTGCCATCATGAGCTTTTGCCTATATTGCTGTGATAAATGACCAAGCACATCTTTGCCTTGTGCCTTCTTTCTCAGTGTTGTAAGGAGGACCATAATTTTCTGCCTCATAAGGCTCTTCTAAGGCTCAATTAATTCCCCCCGATAGAGTAGTGGGTAATAAGTGGACTGAAAAATGTTTCACACTTGCAAAGTATTCCTGTTTTCAGTGGAGCATCATCATCACTTCAATGCTTTTTCCTTATCACAGTCTCTCATAAAGGATTACCTTAGGGGACAAAGAGGACTGTGATTTCAGATGTCCTCTGTAACTTTAAAACATTGCTCAAAGCTATCCTTGTCTCTTCTGGATCTGTGATTCTTACCAAGATTTTCTGGTTCATGCATTGGAATCAGTGATTTTTCAAAGTTAAATGTGATGTTGATAGTTGGATAAACTTTCACAGCTGGGGAGATGTCAAATATCCATGTTTCAGGAAGCAAAATAGATGGTGTTAATGCAAACTGGGTACCTCCAAATGCATTGGGTTCCATTGTCCCAGGGCACTATGGCTCTGTGTTAATCCTCTTTCATTTATGCAGTTTTAAATTAAAGGCTGTAAAAGGAGATTCAGATGTGTTGCTCTTGTATTGAGAGTCTGGAAGTGGCTGTTTAGATCACAGGGCAGCATCTTCCACATTTGTGTTTTCCAAGTTTGAAAGCCCAAATTTCAGTGATTAATTGGCCTGATTTTCAGAAGTACTCCTTTCTACAGCTGCCTTTCTCTTCCACCTTTAAAATGTCTTGTGTGCATCAAATTCACCATTTGTGTTTAAAAGCTTTATAACTGAATCCTGGTTCCTCTGATGTCAGAAGGAGTTGAGAGCTTCAGTAGTCCAGGGTTTTTCTCTGTGAAGAAGACGTCGACTTTAATTTGTATTTTGGGAGAATTCTTTTCTTAGCTGTAGGGCTACTTTGTGTTTGGAATCACCTTTTCTGCAAGAGAAATGCCGTTTGCAATGCAAAGATGTGTTTACAGAGTGAAAACTTAGAAATGAGCTCTTAAGAGATCTGATTCAGTTGCTCTTCTTTCCCAAGCCATAAATACTTGCTTTACCCCGTCAGCTCCACAAAAGTTGGGATTAGGTTGGCTTGCTGGTTCGTTGATTTTGATTCCAAGCTTGGTTCGAGTGGACAGTTCAATTAAAAAAGAAAAAAACCCATCGAATGTCTCAGTGTTTTTCACCGTAAACTGCGAGTGTTTCGGACTGCCGAAAGCCCGGGTTTCTCTGCAGTGGCGGTGCCTGCCCGCGCGGTGGCGCTGTTGCGCAGCGCGTTGGCCCAGCGCGGGCTCCGCTCCGCCTTTCCCGCGGCCTTTATTCCTTCATCCCTTTATTCCTTCATCCCTTTAGTCCTTCATCCCTTTAGTCCTTCATTCCTTATTTTCCTGCGGCAGCCTGAAAAATGGCTCTGCTCAGCGCCAGGCATGTTCGCGTTACAGGATGTGCTCCCTCAGGCAGCGCTCTGTCCGCTTTGTGTGGATGAGCTTCTCCTGACCGTGCTGTGTAACTGACGCTCCCTGAGGGGCACGGCATTACGGGCTAGGACCAAATCTGGTGATTATAAATCGTATATTCGACTGGCTCACCCTGCATGGATACACACGAGATTCATCTATTTAGTTCTACACATGCAACACAAGTATTTGAGACAGCTGCACATCAAACTGGAGAATTTTACAGGGAAAAAACTTCTAGTTGGCTTATTCAGGAGAGAACTTGAGATCACGAGTTGAGTGTTTGTAAATTAGTCTCATCTGTTTGTTCTAATAAAAACAAAACAAAACAAAAGTATAGACTGTCTGTTTAGATGTAGAGAGCTGCTGATAAAATTCAGTACGTCCACTGACACTGCAGGGGCATGTTAGATCTTGGGAGTTGTGCTGGAGCTGCCTTGGCCTCTTGCTGCACCTTCCCGGCCATCAACCAGCATAGGACAGCGTCAGACACAAGGGCTCTGTGGAGCCTTTTTATCATCTACTTTAACTGCTGATTTCAGCATGTGTGGTTTTAAAAATAGCTCATGTTGCAAGACTGATAGGAAGATTATGAAAAATGGCATTGCAGTTTCAAGTGAAAACACAGTTGTGCCAGGGTAGTGGGAATATATGGCTTCACTGCACTTTTGAATCACTCCTAGGATTCAAACCACTGGCCCCACATAGCATGATGCTCTTCAAAGGTCATGATGGAGGCAAGGCATGTGACTAATAGTAATCACAGCAACCTGTCTGCAGCAACACCACTACTTAAGATTGATGAGTATTGTATTTAAAGCAAGATAATTTTCATTTGTTTTATTCTTGGATCCTTTATGATTTGTGTGCATAAACTTCCTGCATAACGTAGTAGATACTCTTACCTTCAGTGGAGAATGAGAACCTAGTGTCATTACCTGATTCCAGAACCTGGAGTTTAAAAAACCCTAATGTTGCCTAATGTTGCAAACCTATTGAGAGAAAAAATGAAAACTGCCAGTACAATGTTAAAATGTTAACACAAAGCCCCCAAATAACCAAATTACTCAACCCCCAAAACTCACAGGTGCATCCTGTCTGTTGAACTTGGGATATACATTATATAGTTTTGTGTGTTAAAGCACGATCAATTTGTTCTATAATACAAGGCTATCTCAGCATAATATATTTTATGAACTTGCCAGTGTATCTTAAAATTTAAACTGTGCTGGATGAAAGGCTTTCAGAACACATTTTCTTTGTTTTGTTCTGCCTATCTGGCTAAAATGCTTGCAGAAAGCTTCTAAATGGTAGTGGGATTTCCTTAAAACCGTCAGTTTCTTTTCACTTACCTAATAACTCAACTGTATTAATTATTTTGTTTTTTAACATCAGTGGATTTGATTTTGGAGAGGTAACTCCTGTGTTCTTTTCAGGTAATGGACTATAACATCAACCTGGGAAAACACCTTCTTCCCTTGGTGGTGCAGGTGTTGAAGTATTGCACTTGTCCCCAGCTAAGGCATTACTTCCAGCAGCCCCCTCGCTGCTCCCTCTGGTCCCTCAAACCTCACATTCGGCAGATGTGGTTAAAGGCTTTGCTTGTTATTCTCTATAAGGTGAGTGGTCTTAACAACACACTGTCCACAGAAAAATTTACACTTCAATTTGAAATCTGTTACAGGGAACACCTAAATGTATGGCAAGTGAATGGAACTGTAAGGGACAATTTTCTTTGACATACTTACTGCATTTAATTTCAGTATCTGAAATAGTTAGGATTTAGTCTGTGCTACTGACTTCCTCTGTGCTTCTGCAGTCTTTGTTGTCTTTCAAGTATTTACCTGAGAAAGAAAAATACGGATATTAAAACAGGAAAATGATGTATGAAATTCCAGTGAGGAGTATTTTGAGTAACTTAGATTTAGTTTTAAAAAAGCAGTAGTGACTTTAAGTGGAGGAGTGTGTCAGTTTAGCAGTTTGTATTCTTCAGATGAGTGATGCTTTATAGAAAATGCTGTTAAAATGCAATGCATTTATGGACTGAAATGGAGCTGCGAATACTTTTGATATGCTCAACAAATTTCTAGCAGGTCTATAAGGAGTACAAGGAAGCACAGACACTAAATGTTACTAATATGGACTTTCAATAGTTTATTAAAATAATTTTGTGTACAAAGCTGACAAGAGTCCTGCTTCTCATGATATATTTGGAAATGTATAATCACGGGAAGGCAAAGGGCATCCAGCTGACATTATTATTGTAATTTTTCTGTTTTACTGCCTAAACGTTCATCCAAGGAGAAAAGTTAGTTTTTAAGCTGAAGTTTTTCTCTTTCGCTGAACAGTACCCCTACAGAGACTGTGAAATCAGCAAGATTGTACTTCACCTAATCCACATCACGGTCAATACCCTCAACGCTCAGTATCACAGCTGCAAGCCCCATGCAACTGCTGGTCCTTTGTATAGTGACAACAGTAACATAAGCCGATACAGTGAGAAGGAGAAAGGTACTTTTCACACTCTAATTTGTACAAGAGTCATCGATTTAATTCATTAAGTCTTGCAGATGTTGTATATATGGGTAAATATGGTCTGAACTTTAGAACATAATACTTGTAATTGAGTCTGAAATGTGGCTTACCTGATCAGGATAGCCATGTTGAACGTGTAAACATGTTTTTACATGTAGAACATGTAAAAGATGTTCTCAACTGCTCTGTAGGCTGAGAATATACGATTGGTATAGCAGTGGTCTCACATCTCTCAGGAGAGTGTATCTTAGACATAATGGCTCAGTCACCATGCCTGGATAGCTCTTGGCCTTTTCTATGGCAGTGCTAGCTGTTCCTACATCACACAAGGTGTGCAACCAGCCTGACACCACATTCTGATTTACCTTTGTAATAACACGAAGTAGTAGCAAATATTGATACTGAAAAGAGAAGACTATGAATTCAGTCTACAGTTTGCTTTTCTCTTTAAAGGAGATGAAGTTGACAAGGTTAATGCAAACGTAGGTGGGTGTCTAAAGGCAAAAGAATGTTTCAATACTTTGTGTCTGATTGTGAGCTCTGTATGTGCTTGCAGAGTGTAGGTGTAGCAGAGACACTGTGATGATGTGAACTGGTGTAAGCTTGGGGCTTCAAATGCCATTGTGTCACTGAGTGTAATTCCTTAGGTTTGTGAAGTTAGTTACATGATAAGTGTTAATGATTAACATGTCCTTTTGACATTCTGTAGCCTTCTTTCAGCTATTTTGCCTTTTAGCTGCTTATTTGCTGTTTACATCGTCATTCTCAAATAGTCTTCCTAGTATGCAGAAAACTCTTCAAAAGAAAATCCAAGAAACTCTCTAGTTTTCATGTCAGTACCTTTTCCTATTTTTCTGCTTGTTGCTTGTGAAAAGATGTAGAGCAAAACAAAAGCACAACATTTAGTTTACCTGAACACCCTATTACTTTGCTCTAGCAAATTAAAGCAATCTTAATGTGGGTTTAAACTACATATTGCCTAACCTGACTCAGTTGGACATTTTGTATTGCTAGTGGAGGGCTAAGAGACGACTGTGGCCTTACTATGAATTTGTCTTTGTTTTGAGACAAGTTAATTACTTAATTCATAATGATTTAATAATGCATTTATGAAGTGCATTAACTTTCTGGATTGATTCTGAGACATTTTAAAGACAAATTGAGGTGCCCAAGTACCCAGCTTGTCCAGTACTGGTTCTCTGGGTGGCCTTGTGTCTCACTTCAGCATTGTTTCCTTATGTTTACAGTAAGGAGAATAATATTTACTTGTTTTCCAAAGCTGTTGTAAAGGGCTTTGGGCTGCACAGAGGTAAAGGACCATAAATGGGCAGATTTTACTCTGTAAATACTGACTTAACCCCAGGGCTTGCTCTCCTCCTTTGTGGAATGGCTGCAGGAAAAGGAGGATGTAGAAAAGTTTTCTTTCACCTGCAAAAAGTAGCCAGTATAATTCCATGGGGACTTGGAAAGTTGAAGCCTTTCTCACGTTTTCTAAAGAGGATTGTTTAATCACTGGTCAGGTGGTGTGTGTGTGTGTTGCTGTCATCATCACAGGTGGTATTTACATAGTTAGCAGGTGAGGATTTTGTTGTCGTACAGCAAGAATCCCTATGCTAAAGATGGATTTCTCCACAATTGAACTTTTTTCCTAATTTTTCACAACAAACTTTGTTGTGGGGATCAAGTGTACAGACTGCTGTGAAACTGATGCTAAATCTTGTGGCAAAAAGCATTTTTTGGTAAGGGGAAGAAGTTACACATAGGACATGACATTAAAAGTGATCTTCTAACTTACTGAAGCCAGTTCCTGTAGAAATTCTTACTATCAACCTTGACTGATTTTTCTGGATTCATCATTTCAATTAGGTAAATTGTCCCTTATGCCTTCAGGTGGCAGTTTGATAGCTTCACATGCACTAGCAGCTTCCCAGCAATTTCAGGACTAAAGATATTTATTTCTCATTTAAGTCTTCAGTTTTTGTGCATTCTAGCTCTTTGACTTACTTGCCCCTTCATTCCCAGACACCAAATGCATTTCCTTTTTATATTTGCTTGCTACAATAAACAAGGCCAACTTTGTTTTTCTTTTGAGTGCTCTGGTTTTTTTATTGTCCCAGTAGTGTTTCTTATTTCCTTGGAGAGTGATCACTGGATGTAGAATAACAGAATGATTCCACATGATAGATATGGATTTTTTCTTTTTCTTCTTTCTGTTTTGTTTTTTAATAGCCATTTCATATAGATGATACGGCATTTTTTTGGATGGATAAATAGATTTGGATCTTTCTTTCTCTTTGCCATGTTCGTCTGGCTGGTCTCAAATCAGGGCATAATGTTTTACTATTACTACTTAGATCAATAATTTCATAATTCATACTCTTAGGTCTTATTCTATTACTATTAGCATTATCGGCTTCCCAAGATTATCCATTTCTTCCTTTTTCACTTTCTTATTTTGCTGGTTTGTTCCTTACCTTGTAGTTCTTTCACTAATTTCCATCTTCTTCAATTTACCATTTCTCACTGAGCACTACAGAAGTTGTTTACTCAAGTCAGTGTCCCAGTCTAGTGTATTTCTTCCATCTAAAGAATCTGTATTATTATCTGTAGAGAAGATCAGCTGAGAATGGTAAAAGCTTTGTTATGCTTTTGTTGCACTGTAACCCATTTTTCATTTCTCTCAGATCTTAACTCAAGATGTAATAAGAATGACAAAGTTAAACCTGGGATACAAATTTTCTAGCAAATTTCATTTTTCAATTCAGGTTTAATTGACACTAGCTGACTTGTTACATACACAGCATTTCATTGAAGAAATTGCACCCTCTTAAGAGTAATAACGTTTTTTCTTTCTCCAGCAGAGGAAGACAGTGTTTTTGATGAATCTGATATTCATGATACACCAACTGGACCTTGCAATAAAGAGTCTCAAACTTTCTTTGCAAGACTGAAAAGGATTGGTGGCAGCAAAATGGTGAAATATCAACCAGTTGAGATGAATGCTCAGAGAAGTATGAATTGTTTTGTTGGTATTAACTCATGCAGAATTATAATTTCCTACTCTTGGTTTCAGGCTGCCTACTTCCTTTGTAGAGTTTGTTGTACTGCATAATTTTAATATAACTACTCTGTCTGACTCTGATGAACACTCATTTCCCTGAATGAGTTATCTTTCAGGAATCTCAAAGTAGGCACTCCAGAGTAAAAATAACTAAAATCAGAAGTTGTTTTTTGAAACATTAAGCTCTTCTGAATTTAAAAAAAAAAAAAATTAAGAGGATTTTATGAATTTTCTTCAACCATTGGGCTGAAGACTTTTTACTTAATTTTTTTTTTTTTCCCAGAAATTGATTTTGTTGATAAGGTAGGACTCTATGGTAAGCAAATTTGGTTTTGCTATTGCAAATATTATGGTTTCCCATTGGCAAAAATGGGGTTTGCAAAAAGTAGGAACTATTTTGATTTCAAATTTAGGTGTCTGGAATCAATAGCCTAACAAAAGGTTGAAGAGATTTTTCACTAACACCCACCTGCTTGTTTTTTTTTTTTTTTTTTCCTTTTAGGTGTTTGCAAAGGGAGGGGAAATGATTCTGACTAGAGCGAACACTTAAACTTCTATCACTGTTTTTTCCTGCATGGTGATTCTTATGTGGAGTATTTTGAAATATAGAGATATTAATGATTAGGAATATCCTATTTTATGTGAAAATATGAAATTCATAATAATAGCAATGGTGCTAATCTTTGAAAATATTCTCAATGAGTGTATTCACACAGCAAAGTACCAGTGCAGTGGCAGTGCCAGCAGGTGCAGCTATGCTCACTGCCCTCCTCCCCAGCATGAGGAGGGAGGACTGAGTGCTGTGGTAGCTGCTGGACCCTGCTGGGTTCTAGGATCACCAGGGAAAAATTCCCTGGTCTCAGGCTTGTGCTGCAATATCCTTACTGCCCATACTACCCTTGCTTCTTGAATCGGAAGCATCCATTTTAAGCCTGTTCTCCTGCAGTAAATAATAGGTGTACTGCATGCAGCCATCTCAAGTATCTGTGGAAATTACATGTCTGTGATACCTCCTTTCAATGCACAAGGTTAAGCAGTCTATCTTCATGTACATCTGTCCAGAGCGAACAGATTTTAGACAGCATTTAGGTAAACTCTACTATCCAAATAGCAGGTTTTTGTTACTATTTGTTGTAAAAATCCATGTAATTTGCATCTGAGATTAAAACAAAATGTAGGCAATTTTGACTAATACTGGGTTTGTGTTTAAAATGTCTGTCATGTTGAATTGTGAAATAAAGATGAAGGTATCTGCCAAAAGTCTCCAACTGAGGTAGTATTAGCTTTTTCTGTTTTGATCAGGTGAAATAGAGCTGGCTGAATATAGAGAGACGGGGGCCTTACAAGACAGTATTCTACGCTGTGTGAGAGAAGAAAGCATTCAGAAAAAAAAACTGCGCTCTCTAAAACAAAAATCTCTTGATATAGGGAACGCAGACTCCCTGCTGTTCTCATTAGACGAACACCGCAGGAAGTCCTGCATAGACCGGTGTGACTTAGAAAAGCCGCCTGTCCCTGCTGCTTACGCCACCCACAGGCAGAGCGATTACGGACGGTCTCGGCAGAACTCTTCTACTAAAGCTGAAAATGTAGACACGCAGGAAAGTCTTCCTCATACAGAGAGTTTCCAGGAAACAAAAAGACCTGTCATACCAGAGGTTAGGCTAAATTGCATGGAAACCTATGAGGTGAAAGTGGACTCCCCACTTAAAACTGCTGATCCCAAGGAAGATTTAGATCTGATAGATTTGTCCTCTGATTCAACATCGGGTCCTGAAAAGCATTCAGTGCTCTCCACCTCAGACAGTGACTCTTTAGTCTTTGAACCACTTCCTCCGCTTAGAATAGTGGAGAGTGATGAAGAAGAAGAAACAACAAACCCGCTGAATGATGAGGCGTCTGGCAAAACTGCTATTTCATCTCCTTCAACTCCTATCAATGTGTCTGCACTCAGCCTCAGCACAACTCCGCTGGTACAGTTCAGCATTGAAGATTGCTCCAAAGACTTTAGTTCTAAGGATACAAGCAACAACGCTTCAGCAGGAATAGAGGAGGTAATTTCCACTTCTCTCAAAGATCAGAAGGACTCCTCAGAGTTAGTTAAGCCAGAAGAATTTCAGGACATGTCCTCTGGAAACGCACTAACCCTGAAACAGAAAAGGGACCTGCTGCAGAAGTCATCTGCCCTTCCAGAAATGTCCCTTGATGATAACTCTGAGCTCAGTGTGGAGGAAATTAAACCCAGTGGAACAATTCCAAGCCCAAATGTAAAGACAGTCCTTATTAAAGTCCCTGAAGATTCTGAAAAGCAAACAGAAAGTGATAAACTTGATACAAATATAGAGTCTGACACCGAACAAAACACAGAGCAGAAACAAGAGGGAGAGACTGAGGAGTCAGAATTTAAGATTCAGATTGTTCCTCGCCAGAGGAAGCAGAGGAAGATTGCTGTGAGTGCTATTCAGAGAGAATACCTGGACATTTCCTTTAACATCCTTGACAAGTTGGGAGAGCAGAAGGAGGCAGGTGAGCTCACTCACCCAATCAAAAGGCTTATTTCTGTGTGAAGGTTTCACTAACAGATCTTTATAAGGAGTTGTGTATATTTATAGTGAGATGTGGGTATTTATAGCATCTGATGTGCTAGCTGAGTGCTTTCAGGTGTTTTTTTCTCACAAGGAATGTGCTAATCATTCAGGTATGATGAATGTGTGAAGGACCCATTTGAAAAGGAAGGGGAGTTCTGTGACAAAAATACTCGTTCTGATATCCAAGTTAGGGAATGAAACTGCCTGTCTTCTTTATGCAGAGTTAGAAAAATGGTCATACTTCGGTGCCTTTTGTCCTCCTAATCTAGTCCATGCTACACTGATTCTCTTTTGGTGTAGTGATTTTTGGCCCTTATTTCTTTTGCCAGCATAAGGCAGTGGAAAGCAGAATGGATCACAAAGTGCAAGGCTGAGCAGGCTGTTGATTTCCAAATTAAGAGCACTTGGAATTAACCACAGTTTGCATTTAGACATAGACATACACATATATTTTGTTTTTATACACTGAAACCTGTTTGTAGCCGTCTTTGTACTGAGTATCCACAAAGTTTTCTTGGCCTGTATTTGTTAAAGATTTAAAATTCGAAGATGGGCAATCCTCTGCATACTCTAGATGTTTTTTCAGATTATTTCAATACAGAGTTTTTTTACTAAGTTTTTTCAGGTGGAGGGAAAGTGAGTTTTAGCTTTTCCTCAGATTCCAATGGGATCTATCAAACAATTTGAAAAACGGTATGCTGCTGCTTTTTTAATTTCTTGGCTATTTTTTCCCTAGGATTTTTCAGTTATTAGAATTTTACTAGGTTTTTAACATATTAATGACAAAGGAAAGAATCTTTCAGGCCTCAGTTCTTTGTTGCTGTTGAAGTGAGGGGGAATATTTATGCGTTCTTGACCTCACTTTTTTCTTAATTACTTCAGAGGGAATCACAGTATAAATTCTTCTTAGGATATTCCACTTTTACAAGGTGAAATTTTTCTGTGTAATCATAGTTACACTGTTCCCTTTATGTTTCAGGCCTGTCATCTCATTTATGGTTCTAATAAGCTGAAGAACTACTGGAGCTTTATAAAAATTAGAGTTGAGTGTTTTTGAACCTTTCATATAGAGAATCATGTGCTTGAAAGAATAGTTCAATTAGACTCAGTGC
This sequence comes from Irena cyanogastra, assembly GCA_013397155.1. NCBI lineage: Eukaryota > Metazoa > Chordata > Aves > Passeriformes > Irenidae > Irena > Irena cyanogastra. The sequence goes on along the minus strand of VWZV01011967.1, from coordinate 1,096,251 downwards.
TTTTTTTGACCATTAAAAAGGGCCAGTTTTCATGCAGTAATGAACATTGTCACCCTTGAAATTGCTTGGAAGGGCTGTCCTAGTTCTGAAACACTCCATGGAACCTTTTTAATGCAGAATTTTAAACTGTGAATCTTTAGGATCAAATGCTAGATCAACAGCCTCTTGAATGAAAACTGATGACATGTCAGAGTTAAGACTTTTAAAAGATGCTAAGCTGTCACTTAAACTAGCTTTACATCACTGGTGTCTCTCTTACTTCCCTTTTGGTGGTTCCAATAATCACTTGAGTGGGATTAATATCAAACCCTATGTGCATTTATTAATCATGAGCTCTAAAGACCATAGGCAGAAGTCTCCTTTAAAAAGTGATCTTAAGAAATAGATCCCTGTGCCCCTATAAAAATTTTTATGACACACACACTGAATCCTGTTAAAACTGCTGGGAATGCCAGATGGTGAATGGATGACTGAAATGATGCGAAAAGGACATTTAGGGAGAAGGAAGATTAAAAACTTTGTTGATTTTAAATGCTGAGAGTTTAAGCACAATTTTCGCATGCAGATCCTGCTGCCAAAGGACTTTCAACACTGGAAATGCCAAGAGAGTCATCATCTGCACCAACCCTTGAAGCAGGTGTTCCAGAGACAAGTAGTCACTCTTCCATATCAAGTAAGTTTACCTCTGGTTTGAGGATTAAAATCAAACTTCCTGTATTGTGCATCAGATGCACATCATGTATGGTATATTCCTCTGAGTTCCCTTGATTCTTCAAAATACAACTGTTTTGGATGTCATTAGAACTGTTAAATCTCTGATGGTCAGCAGCATTTTAACAGTTAGTAGCTAAAGATTTTCTCTTGGAACATATCAAGTTTGACAAACATGGTCTTATTGAATTAAAGTAGCTAGCAGCTAAAAGCAGTAATTCATTAAAGCTGGGTGTTTATTTTCCTCTGTGAGAAAGCATTGTCAACTGTCAGTGCACAGAAGCAGAAGATGAGAGTCCACAGGGCTGTTACTATGGCCTTTGGTAAATTTTTTGCTGTACCTTAGGAAAAAAAAATCTCTTGCAATTGTTGTAAAATGCCTTGAATGCCACTTCCTCAGCTGCTCGCTGAAATGTGGTAACTCTTTATCTGGGACTCCCATAACCATCTCTGTTGAAAGTGAACTGTGTTGTTTAAAGTAGACATGACACATGGCTTAACAGAGTACACTGAAGATAAGATGTTCAGGTGGAGGTACCTTAGAACACAACAAAATTCAGTATGGTGTGTCCATCTAGGTAACACATCTGAAGGCCAGTGGGGCAGAACTGTGGCTAGTAAAAAAGGGAGGGGAAATTACTTCCTTTGATAATGAACTGCTAGGTCAGCTCAACTGTCTTGCTGAACTTCAATTTCAGATTGCTATAGCAATATTAAATTTTAGTTTTGGAAATTAATCATCTGCTGATTTGATTGGAAGGGGTGTCTGGCTTATTAAAGGAAGAATGTTATTTTAGACATGCTAGTTGAGTACCTCCCCAGTTTTCTCACAAGCATCTCAGGTCGTGTGCATCTCCTACAGTACATTTGTTGGCCACCTAATGATACAGATGTCACTTACTAAAGCAGCTGAAGAGGTGGCAGTTAATACCTATCTCTCTTGCTTTTAGCCCTGTGCTAGGTGTTCCTGTAAATTCCAACATATGAAACTGAGAGTAGTACCTATATGATGCTGAGCCTGCATTCCTATGTAAATATTTCTTTCCTCTTTCTGGAAACTTGCCTCAGTTTCCAACTGCAAAGAGGGATATGAATTCTTCCATTGTGTCTCTTGTACATTTAGACTGAAATGGTTTTAATCTTCTACTATGTATCTTTACAGTGCTTTGCATAGTAGGCCCTGATCAGGCCTGTGAGCACAAGGCACTTCTGTAACACAAATAGGTAATACAACTTGTACAGCCAGTGCCTGGCCACACAAAGAATCTTCCCCTGGCAGTGGGAAGATTCTGCCTTTGGACTTCTCTCTTTGAGTAGAGATTTCTACAGGATTGACCAGATCAGTAGATAACAAGTGAAAAATGCTGCCAGCCACTGTATGAAGGTTACTGATCTTTTAATGTGCTTGTTAGATTTCTTGCAGAAAACCTGATAGAGGAAAACTTCCCCCCTGTCATGGTCTTAACCCCAGCCAGCATCCAAGCCCCAGGCAGACACTCGCTCACGCTCCCACCAGCAGGATAGGGTAAGCCTGGAAATGCGAAGGGTAAACCTGGAAAACTCATGGGTTGAGATAAAGACAGTTTCATAGGGAAGGCAGAACCTGTGCATGCAAACAGAACAAAATAAGAAATTAATTCACTGCCTCCCATGGGCAAGCAGGTGTTCAGCCATCTCCAGGAGAGCAGAGCCCCAGCACAGGTAATGGTGACCTGGGAAGATGAAATCAATCACTCCAAGTGTGTCCTCCCTTCCTCCTTCTTTAACCCACTTTATACACTGAACATGATCCATATGGTCTGGAATATCCCTTTGGTCAGTTTGAGTCACTGTCCTGGCTGTGTCTCCTCCCAGCCTTCCATGCACCCGCAGCGTGGCAGCATGAAAAGCAGAAAAGACCTGGGCTCTCTGTAAGCCCTGCTCAGCAATGACACAAACATCTCTGTATTATCTACCCTGTCTTCAGCACAAATCCAAAACACAGCCCCATACCAGCCACAGCATTGAAAATTAACTCTACCCCAGCTGAAACCAGCACAGCTCCCTTTGCCGCTAGTCAGTCTCAGCCATGAAAAGTCACATGATGGTCCACAGCAATCATCCTGGATCCAGCACTGTTCAAAGGCTGGCAACTCTGACATTTTTTGGGTTTTAGATTTTTGTTTTGTAGCTCTCTGGTGGTTTGGATTTTTTTTGTTATTTTTTGTTTGTTTTTTCCCTCCCTTAATTTATCATGATTTGAAGTCATTGCTATCATTGAGAAATCAGGTAAATAATCCTGGAATTCCAAACTTGCTCAACAATAGCCTGATTATGTGATATATTGATGAAAAATTTTTAATTGCAATCGTGAAAAACCGCTAGAGAAAATTCAAAGAGATAATTTTCTCTATTTTGACAATCATCTGCACTCCAAGCAGTCTTGTCAGTTCTAATATTAATTGCTGTGCTTTTATCAGGAAATTCTATGCTTGATAAAGTGATAAATCATCTATTTAAAATCATTGCCCTAGAAATGATGGAAATTCTATTTTTCTCTTAATTTGCTGTGAAAGGCAGCTGCAATATAACTTTTAAAAGTGAAACATAGAATGGTCTCTTGGTCTGATTCAATTCTACAGGTTCAGTTATACCAGGGCTGCTTTGCAGAAATGCTGTACTTGGGCCAAAAAATGGAGTTTGAATGCACTTCAAAAGGATATAACTGGGAATGATGTAATGAGTAAAAACTTAAATACTTCATCTAATAAAATAATTTCAGTGCAGATTTTCACTGAAGTATTCATTTTGGTTATTGTTACTCAAGGCCTGTATTTGTTTTGTTTTGTTTTTGAGGGAGTACTCTGCTTACTCTGAATTTCAAACTCTGATAGAAAATGAGTAGAGCAAGTTTAGGAGAAGGCGCTCAACACTTCAGAGCTTTCTGAAACAGTTTATCCCTTATCTGTAGTTCTTTATCATAGTTAATAATGTGAAATGCTGCGTTTATTTCACAGCTTAGATGATCACTGGAATTCTAGAATGGAACTGCCTGATAGTTAGTGGTCATTTTAATGATGTTGAATGTAGTTGCAGATGAAAATGATCATTCGGAGAAGATTTTACTTTGTTGCCCTTGCTCTAAGGGCTTGTTGAAGAAAAACTTAAAGCTGTACTTAAGGCAACATTTTAAAAGCTTTCCTGGATACTTATGCCAGCAGTTTCACAGGCCTTGTTCAAGCAGGGCCTTAAAACTCTGTCTTCATACAGTGAACAATGATTTTAGTTTCAATGGTGGAAGTATACTGCTCAGGCTCAATTGTCCTAGTGAATGTAGTATGCTCATTCAATTTGATTTTTTTTATGAATGGAGAAAAAAGTGAGAAAGTCAGGAGTTGTATATGATCTCTTTCTTCCTCAGTTTAATTAGAGAAAATATGTAGAATCATTTAAGTTGGAAATGAGCTTTAAGATCCTTGAGCCCAACCTAATACTACCAGTCCATCACTAAGTCATAAGTTCCTGTTCCTAAGCACCACATTGATATGAACCAAAAGTCTTAAGTCTCCCTCATGGTTTTAATTTGAGCCTTATCCAGTGACACGTGTCATCAATCAATCTTTTTAATGAAGTAAATTGTTGGATGAATAAAAATTGAATGTTTGTTGCTTGGTAGCTCTCTGTAAGAAAAATGGCAGTGAAGTTACAGAAGGGTCTCATCTTCAAAGGCTGCTGGCTTCACAGTGGAGCAGAACGTGCAGGTGTTCTGCCTGAGGGGTGGGTGTGTAGGAGGCACGTTCAGGTCCTGGCACCCATGAAGGATGCTGGTGGTACAGAGTGTCAGTGAATTTGTTTTCCTAGGGTCAGCATGGACACAAAGTTCTCCATGCTTTGCTGGGAGGAGACTGAGTTTCCTTCCTTGGTATGTTGTGTGTGAGTGAGATTCGAGTGTACATTTATTGCCTCTCAGCATGGGAGTTTTGGGGTTGTATCTTAGCACTTCCCAGATACCAAATCTTTTGATTAGCTTTCATAATATTTGGAGGAAAAAAGGCACTGACAGTTGACACAGTGAATCCAAGTCTCTTCTGACTGATGGCACTGGGGCCAGAATTGTACCCTGTGTAGTTGTATGAAAGGTGCATATTGAATTAAGCAAGATCCTTAGAGCAAGCCATCATTGTCATTTCAGTATTTGTATCATGCTGGCTTGTAAGATCAGGAAATGAGTGTAGTTCTAAATGTTGTCTGAGCTCCTGAAATCCTTTTGCATTTCTGACTTGCAGCTCAGTTCAGACAAATGAAAAGAGGCTCTTTGGGAGCTCTGACAATGAACCAGCTAATGAAGAGGCAGCTGGAACACCAGTCTAGTGCTCCCCACAATATCAGCACTTGGGATACTGGTGAGCTGCATTTATTGTTCTTTATTTCTATTTCCTAAACCAATCACTGTGTAACAATCCACTTAAAAAAAATAAAAGAGAGTATTTCTATTTTACCATTGCAGATAAGTGATCAGTATCAACTCTAAAGTGAATCTTCATAGAGAGTACAAGACTATCACCTAGTAAGAGTTGGAATAATTACATATTTGGGAGGTAGACCCTCTAGTACAGTGTTGTCCCTTTAATTGTGCATATTACTCAGATTATTTCCTGGTCTCATTGAAAGAAATGGAAGAATCACAGTTGTATAGGATTTCATCCCTAGTGCATGGAATCATTTATTTGTATGTGTGTTTACAATGGTGTTGGTACACCACAGAGTTGTGCCTTATACCAGCCAGTTTTGTTACCAACTCATGCTGAACACCTGAAGTTTCTATTTACTCACTGCTTTTTCTCCTTTTAAGATGAATGCAAAGCAATGAAAACTGAATTACGCATGTAATTTATTCACTACTCATTTTATTTGGATTTTTTTTTCTTATGTAAAACACTTTCAGCTATACCAAATTCATGACAGATGTCACTAAACAATAAATTCATTCGGGTTTATCACAAATGCTAGATATTTTAGTGCCCATTTTGATGTTAGTGACCTTAAAAAATTGTGCTTCTCAGGAATTTATCAGTAGATCCCGATGCGTCTAGAGAAAGGAATGCTTAAAATATTATATGGAACTTAGCATGTTGAATGAATGTCTTACCATCAGCCAGGACAGCTGAGTTGAAATTTTTGGTTAATTTAGTCTTCAGCATCAAGTTCTGTCGAACTGAGTTGTGTAGCTGAAGAGTGGCTAAAGATACAGTGCTAAAGATAAAGTGCATAGTTCAGGATTATCCTTTCTATTCCAGTCTGCTGAATAGCATGCTCAGCATGAGACCCTTAAATCATAAAGGCCACAATTTGCCCGTGGTAACAATGAGGGGTTTGTCCTATAAACAGGTAAGTTTATTTATTGAAGAGACTTAGCTGGATCATCTAGTCTCTCAGGCAGGGTTTTAGAGATTTAAAAGTTACTGCCTTTGTTCTGTAAGGAGTACCTAGCCTGTATTCAAAATGAGCAGGTCAATACTCAAAACTGTTCAGAATCTCTGTCTAATTAATCCTGTTCCAAATCTAGTAGCTTTCTTCACAACATCTATGACTTTTTCCTCTAATGTTCAATTCAGCTCTTCAAGCGTGGAGAGGCAGAATGAAATGTTCTGTTCTGGAAAGCTTTGCATCTCTCAGTCTCTTGTTCAAACACTAGCTTCAAAGTAAAGTTTTTATTTGGACAGGGTTTTTTGGTTTGGGTTTTTTTTTTTGTTTTGTTTTGTTTTTAGGACAAATGCTCAGTGTGATTGTCATTTCAATGTCACCCCACGATTTTAAGACTCATTGTAGTCATGTATACCAACTAGGAAGTAGTCTCATCCCACATAAATATATATGTTTGGTCCATGCATGCTTTATTAATTTATTTTTTTATTACCTGGATAGGTGTCATGTGTCTCTTCCATTCTTATTTCAAACCACTCTTTTCCCAAGCTTGCTGTGTGTAAAAAAAAAGTAAATAAATTGTTTTGTGCCTGCCTTCTGTCAGTACAAACTCTATCTTCTAGTGTCTTGGTATTTCTAAACACTTGTTTCTTTCTCTTTTTGTGGCTCATATATTCCATATCTTGTAGAATCTTTATGGCTAGCATTTCCTTTCTTGTTTAATGACTCTTGTCTAAAATGCCTTCTTTATTGTTAGGTTGTCTGTGTCCTTTTTCCTGTATGGACTTCTTTAATCTTTCTTTCCCCTTCCTTTCTATGCTTAAAAAATTAACTCTTTTCTTTGTGGGGTGTTTTTTTTTTTTAATAGCAGGCGTATTTTCATTCTCTTGTTTTAGCTGTTTAAGACTTGTGGTGCTGTTGACTGATGACAAGTGCTGGATTTGTGGTTCTGGAGACTGAAGTTCTTTCTTTATTCACAGAGCAGATACAGCATGGAAAGAGGCTGTGCAATGTCCCTGTCTGCCTAAACCCAGATTTGGAGGGACCACCACTGAGAATCAGAGGTTAGTTCAGTGTCTGTTTGACCTGGTCCTCTGCCAAGACTGCCAGGAAGATTTCATGGTTAATACAAAATGGTGCTGAATTCTGTGTTCTGTTCAGCTGTTGAAACCCTCAGCTGTCCTGCAGAAAGTATGGAGAGTGGCTGAATCTCATTTCTGTATAAACTCTCCTCCCTCACAGCTGAAATACATCCAGACTCTCTTACAGCCCTGCAATGGGACAGGGACCTACTTCCTTTGCCTAAATCATGTTTTTTTCCTACTGTTCACTGCACAAGAGAGGACATTTTTTGAGTGGTTAACTCTTATTCCAACATTGTAGCACGCATTATGATGCTTTTAGCATTTGGGTGCTGCAGTGGAACTTACATCTAGAGAATACAACAGTGAAACTTCAAAAGTCGTGGCAGACACATCTTTTTGCATCTGAGAGGGGAAGAAAAACCTGGATACAAAATCTATACCTATCCCCTGCGTTCTGGATGTTGCTCTACATTACTGGAGTATTCTAGCCTTCCTGAAGTGTCTGCTCATATCCAATAAAACCTTAGGGAGCAATTATAAAGTTCTGAACTATGGATGTAAAATAAATGTTTCCTTCCATGCTTCATAAAATGGTTGTTTAAAACCTGCCTTATTCTCATTTCAGTCTACTTATTTTGAGTTCAGAAATTGTGGGACCTTCTTAGCTTATTTTGCCTGAGAGCTGTTGTTAAATTGCTTTTCCTGCAGTAACCAGAATTATGTCATACTAAATTCCATCTAAACCTTACATAGAGAGCTTCCTCCTGTTTCTATAGTTAAATATTACCAGAGGATGGTACTGTTAACATTAAATCTGAATCTACAGATTGAAGCAATCAGAAAGAAAATTGGCAATGGATTACTTAAACTGTAATTCGGGAAAGCAGAAGTTGGAGGCAAGAGTTTGGATCTCCCATAATACATAACTTTTCCTAATAAAATAAGCATCTATCAGAAATTAGGTGCACAAAAAGTGCAAAGGGCAAAGGGAGCCCCATATGTTGGCATGATCACAGTGGCTGTGCTCTCAGCTGAAAAACTCAGCTTTGAAGAATAAAGATACTTTTGAAGATTTTTCAATGGAAAGCATTTCTAATGATCAGCCCTCCAATGTTCTCAGTTCCCTATGAATTATTTCTTCTCACTGTCCTTTCCTGGTTTATCTCCTGTGGCTCTGTTAGGGATGGTATGAATAGATTGATGACGTGGTGTTGAGACATGTGAACTTAATTCCTTCTTCATGTAACCGAGAACTATGGGAAGTTAATTCCCCAGATGTATGGAGGAATACTGCAAATCTCCTGATGTCCAGTCTCATAGCAACTGTGGAATCATCTTCTCTACCTAGTGGATACAATTGCATCCAATTTCCTGGAATTTTTGGTTTATGTTATCTTTTTCCCCAAGGATTTATCTATTTTTAATTGATAGTTCTAATTGGAATAATCTGGCAGAAGCAAGCAATGTGCTTATATGTCTTATTATAGACATAATTTATTTCTCATTTCTGGGCATAGTAAAGCCATTATGGCTATTCTTTAGAAGTCTGCTCATCAAGCATTTTGGATTTCTGTTTGATGATTCTTTCCTTTTTTAATTCTTTCCCTAATTGCCTTAAGGTGCTACAAAATCTAGTTTGCTGTCAGCACCCAGTATAGTCAGTATGTTTGTACCTGCACCAGAAGAATTTGCTGATGACCAGCCCATTCTGATGACTGACAAGTAAGTGAGTTTTTTCCTCTTCTTTCGAAGAACTAGCTGAACTTCAAATATGTCAAGTGAAGTGCAGATATGTTTGATGCAAATACAGAGTCCATTCTATCATTTATCTCTATGCTAAGCTTTCTTTTACCCCAAGGTAAATATTTTCTAAACACTGCTAGCAAGATGTATTTTCAGTTCAGGAGGACCTGGATGATTGTGGACAGGTGAAATGACTCAGGCTATTGTGTGTCCATAGAGGGCAGAGGAAACATTTTCTATCTTACTTTAAATCAAGGGGTCCTTATGAGCCATCAGAAACCTCTTTTGTCTGAAGAAAAAAAAAAAAAGAGAAGTTCTATTTAAAAATTCCTTTGGGTTTCTGTTGAAATCAGTAGCTGTTGATATGTCATCATCTGTAATCTACATAGCATTTTTAATGCTGATGCTCACTGATCCTCAAAGCTTTTGCAAATCTCTATTGTTTGGTTAAAATGCCTGTAAAGGGAATGTTAAACAGAAGTGTTCTCATTTAATAGAGAAGTAAAACAGTCAGCAGGGAGCCATGCATTGATTTGTTCAAAACTTGGGAAGAGAAATCACAAGTTCCTGTGTCTGCTCAGTCCAGTGGACAGACAGACATGCAAGGATGATCACTGGAGAAAGACAGGGCCATTGTGCAGGCTGTGACTGCTAGTGGACCTTATTGTGTGACAAAGTGGATGGAGCATCCCAAAGTTAGTCTGCTCTGTGGCACTTCCCTTGGCCACTCACCAAAGCTCAAGCACTACCTATTAACATATAGACCAGCTGAGCTTGGCTTCCATGACTTTGTTGGCATATTTTCTTTTTTGTTCAATAAAAAAGGCAAGAAAATTGCCTGTTCAATTCCATTAAGTTAAAATCTCACAGTCTGTTTCAGTCATTAGCAACTGATGGATCAAATTAAGGCAGCCTTCTTACTGGGCTGAGATGAGCTGATTTCCCACATTGGTTTGCCTTTTTCATAGGTTGTGAAAGCCTGTCTCATCTCTCCCAAATCTGACATCCCCTTTATAATTAGACATTTTGGAGCCCTTTCAGACCTTCATCAGTTGTCTTTGAGCATTTCAGGAAGGATAAGTGACTCAGCAGCAAATCTGCCCTGGGAAAGGAGACTTTTCTGAAATCTAAGTTCTGTGCCCCTGAGAGGTCTTTTCATTTATTTCTTAATAGCTGTAACTGCTGTGGGAACCAATCAGATCATTGTTTTCTAATTGTATAATTTGTTATTCATAATTCATGACTGACAGGAAGGGCAATGTGAAATTGTTCCATCTCTTTAACATCATCTGTGAGTGTCATTGTTTGTGTCTGTGGTGCCTGGGACATAGCCCAAGCTGCCCAAATTGGCTGTGCTCACATTGCTGAGGGCCAGTCTCCACTGCTGCTGACTTCTCTGGGATGGTGCAGGCTGATACAGCCCAATACAGCGAGGGAGCTGGAGTACAGTTGCCAGTGCAGGACCCTAAACAAGGCCTGCCCTGTGGCCCTCTTTCATTTGTCACTAAAGAAACAGGCAGTGTAGCTAGTGAGACGTTTTATTAACGTTTCAAAACTGTTGCTAATTATAGAAACTGTTACTAATTATAAAAAGATCACAGTTACATTGTCTTCCTAAATAAATGTGGACTAGAATGAAAGACATAATTATACACATAAATATGTATAGTAATGCTTTGCTTGGAATTTGTTAATGTCAGGATTAAAAACTTCCTTGCAGGTGCCATGACTGTGGGGCTGTTCTTGAAGAATATGATGAAGAAACACTAGGCCTGGCCATAGTTGTGCTCTCAACCTTCATTCACCTCAGTCCAGACTTGGCTGCTCCTCTGCTGTTGGACATCATGCAGTCTGTGGGAAGGTAAATTCAGGACTTTCCTCTCTACAATGAGATTGAAAGAATTTTGTGCCTGTAATTGGGTTTACATAAACTTCAGTATACAGAGGTGTGTATTTTAGAAGTGAATAACATCTGGTTCCGTCTTGTGTCTTTGTTACTCATCATTTTATAAATTTCTTATGTAACTTCTTCCACTGTCCGTTCAATTTTTGGCAGCTCCTTTGATGTTCTCCCCTTTTACCCTACAAAGGGAAATTCCAGCTCAGGAATCTTCTCAGCTTGTCACACTGTAAGCAGTGATGTAAAGAATAAATTCAGATTTTCTACAGTACCGTTATTTATTTACTACCCTGTTTGTTACCTGAAGAGCAGCTGGTGCAGCAATTTGCGTGCTTCTTAATCTTGGTCCTTGAAAGAAAAGAAAATTCTACTGTTAGTTCTTATTTCTCCTGCTAGTTGCTCCTTAAACAGTTTTTTTGGTTTTTGTTTGTTTGTTTGGTTTGGTTTGGGTTTTTTTGGGGGTTTTGGGTTTTTTTGTTTTTTTTTGTTGTGCCTCCTAGTGCTTTTTATACCTCATTTGTCAGAATTTATGCTCTTTTCTGCTTTTATTTGAGACAGGACTTCATCTTTTTGAAAGAAGCTTTCTCTTTTCTGATAACTTCCCTTACCTTATTTTCTTCTGCTCTCTTGAAGTCTTTCTTAACAACTGGAGTACTTTGACCCTGCGTTTCCAGTGTAATGCTCATAAACAGCTTCTGTGCTTCTTACAAAAATTGAATTCTCTTGGCTCCCCCCTTGTTGCTACTTGGACACAATTTTTCACTTTTATGTAGTTCCTGCTTTAGAAGTTATGCAGAACTGTGGTCAGCTTTTTTAAACTTTACTTCTGGAGGAGCGTTGACTCCTAGGTATGATCATTCATTAGCATACCTGACACTCTTCAGGCTTTTCAGCCATATTTTGTATGCTAGGTGAAAATTTGCATTGCCTTATAAGAGCTTCCAAACCAGCTGCTGTGAGAAATTGTCTCTGAGAAAATCTTGAACATTTGCTGCCATTCTTTTTCTCTTGTTTTTACCCAGTGTGCATGGGATAATTAAGGTGTGCCATTACCATTGAATTATGTGTGGTTGCTATCTTGGCCACTTCCACAACTTCCTACCTCAGAGGTGGGATGGATATGATGGGGTGTTCTGGAATAAATTTCTGAGCAGCACTAGACATGCAGAAATGTTGCACAGCTCTCCTCCTCCACGTTCTTTTTGGCGACTGAAGTTCAAATTGCTTGACTGTGGCTTCTACAGGGGCATGACCCTCCACAGCCCTGCTTCTCCACTACCTCCCAATTCCATTTAAACACAGCAGCTCTTCAAGTCCTCCATTTCCATTAATTGCAAGGCTGCAGTTCCCTGCTGTCACTGCTAATTAACTCTGATGGAGGCAGAGTTTCTGATGCAGACGGATGCTGCACATTCTGTGTGACTCTTGTAAATCCAGGAGTACTACAGCCACAGAGAATAAATAATTTGGAAGATGAATTATCAAGGGATGAGGGACAAGTGAGCTACCTTTCCCTGTGTTTTGAGGGGGAAATGCTGCATCTTTAGAGTGAGACAGCTGATTGTTTTATAGTAGCAGATGACAGTGTAACATGGAGTATTCTTGGTAAATGTCCTGTCTTGTTCCTGCTGGTTGCAATTTCTCACAAATTCTAGGTCCAATGAGAGGCTCCCCACAAAGGAATTACTTTGAAAATATGCAAAATAAGTAGTATATATAAGCAGAGAGGCATTCAGGCATGCCTCATATATATACCTTGCTCTGTCTTTCATCAAGTGGGGCCATATATTTATACCTCCAAATACCCATCTAACAGCAGAAGTGAAAATTAATTAGACTTTCTGCGTTTTTATTCTTATGAATAGAGTTACTGCTTTCATGCATAGAAGGGAAATAAGGAGTTAGGAAGTCCGAGGTCTTTCAGGATACCTAAAGAACACGCAGAAAGATTTTCAAAAGTTGTTTGTGTACATAGAGGCACAGATAGGCATCTGTTGGGATTTTCAGAAGGGAAAAAGTTTCTGGGTTCAAGTTACTGGCAATTAAAGGTTGAAGTGTTTCTGAGACTCTGACATGCGTTTAAGTTTACCATCTGGTTCTTGAATGAAGATTTTTCACTTGATTCTTATTTAACTGATTTCCAGTGAGATTTAGCTTTCCAAGCATTAAAGCTGTGTTTGAAAGTTAAACTTAGACTTGAATTAGTGAGGAGCTGTGAAAAGCTTAACTTCTGTTCCTTACGTGTACAGATTTGAACACATCCATTTCCTGTTCTGCTTTGTGGTCTGGGAAGTGGAGGTAATGATGAGAGTTCATGACATTTGTGCAATAAAATATTTAGAGTAGTAATGATAAATATATACAGATCGTGCATTTCAGAAAGTTTCAGATGTTCCCTAGTGTTTACTGTAGTTCATGTCAGGTAAAGTTTTTCCAAAGTTAGAAACCTAGTGTTTTGTTTGTCACAAACCCCAAGGTTGCATTATCACATTCAAAAGGAGAGAAAAACATTAGACTTTTATTTCTTCTAGAAAAAAGATTTTACATTGTTGTGCTTCTGTATTTCAGAAGATTTTTGAAAATAGGTGTCATGTCCATTGGGCATGTGATTGATCTCATTGCATTCTGCAGAAATCCTCATGTGCTTTAATGCAAGCTGATGCTGCAGTCATTCCAGAATGAAGCCTGTGTTGCTTGATGGGAGCTTCGGACCTTTCTCACCCAGAATTAGCTTTGCACACCAGAAATTATATGTTGTATTTTAGTGTGGATTCCTCTTAACAATACTGAAGTCAGGAACTCTAATGTGTTTTTCTGATTTACACTAGAACAACTGAAGGTGATACAATCTTTAATCCCCTGCACCATCAAGTTAGAGATTATTGCTTTGTTCCAAGTATGTTGTGTGCCCAGCTTGTCACACACAGTTCATGAAAATCTCTGTAATTTTGGTTCACGCTGTTGCATTTGTCTGAGCTGCCTAAGGGTCCTTTTTGGATTTTATTGTGTTGATTAGAGAGGAAACTGCCTTCAGAACAGGGGGTGACCATGGATGAGCAACAGCCAAGTCCAGGATAAAAGGATCATAAATCAAAAAAACCCCATTAAAGATCAGATATAAAATAGTGTAGCTCTATGAATTTTTCCCTTACACTTATCAACTTGTACCATCTGAAATACTGATTTGCAGCAGATTCAAGTAAAAATTTTATTTTGTATGTAAGAGATGCTTCTAGTGTCCATCTTTATATTGGCTTTACAGTGTACAGCTTTTTAGTGGCTTTTGGTATTAAAGGTGTTTTGCTTTGATATTGTAAGCCCTGATTCTATTCAGTCACATGTCTTGCACATTGAAGTGATTTTATTTTAAGATTGTGTTCAGTATTTTCAACACTGAATGCCCATATTTGGCTTTAAAGTCTATATTTAGGTACTAAAATAAATGACCTGATTTTTGAGAATACAGTAGTTCTCATCTGACTTTGGAGGAGGTTGTAGGTAATTAGTGGTTTTGAAATTAGGCTAGTTATTTAGGTGCCAATATCTGAAACTAGAAGCTTCAATTTAGATGGCAAAGCAAAGAATTTTTGCTTAGTCTGTGTTGCTGCATTAATCAGAAACAATTCAGTCAGTAGGCAGCTTCTGGCAAACTTTTTTTCTCTCTAAAAAAAATCAGTTATCTGTTGTATGCTGTAGGGCAAAAACGTTACTTCATTTTCTTTGTGCTACTAGAGGGAGGCAAGATTTGTCTTTAGAGCAGTTGAGCATTAGTGAGACTGCAAGACTGAATGAATTTTATGTCATGCAAACACGGTTTTTCTGAATTTAGGTGCTCTTCAGAAGATCTTTATGTTAACATTTTAAATGTTCTCTGAAATTTGTGTGTATTATTTATTTAAAATGGTACTTTATTGGCTTACTTAAAAGTGAAACAAACACACACAAAAAAAGCATATGATCTTCAATTTCTTTTTTGTTTTTATTCCAGGTTGGCATCAAGTACCAGTTTTTCTAATCAAGCAGAAAGGTACAGTAGCAAAGGATACCTTGACAAAAGTGAAACAATCAAGCTAAAGTATCATATTCCCTGACCTTGAAATCAACTAAATTTAACTTTTAAAAAATGTTATTTGAAATTTGTAAGTAGAAGGAAAAAACTGCCCTTTCCACTTGTTTCAAATATCCTGTATTTTCTGGAGATGAACAGGAGCCCATATTCATTTGTGTTAAAGCTGGAAAAGATCAGATTCCAATGCTGTTTGATCTTCACAATTTCAGTGCAGCTTTTTCTAACTGGTTCTATGTTCAGTATGTGTCTTGATAAACTATCTCCATCAATTCAATCAAGTGAATCCTCCTTGGCCATGGAGAATCCCTGGTAGTGATGCCTCATTATGTAAATCAGATGCTGAATAGGATAAATTCATTTTGTGAAGCTGTAAAGCATGTTAAGATGTGCAATTTATGAGTAAATAGATAATACTTAGGCTTTTAAAATGAAACCATTCATTTCTGAATGATTAGGGAATACTTCGTCTTTTGAAGGAAAGTGCAAGAGGCAAATGAATATTATAATGTTTTTGTTTACCTGAAAAAGCCAGAAGCCTTATTCTGTGTCACTGAAATGTGCAAGGTGAGAGCAGGATTATATTTCAAATTCAGATGACTCACAAAACTACATGGAGAATCAGGAAAAATACAGCTATTCATGGAGACAAATACTTTAAGTGTGTGTATGTAATTTTTTTATCTATTCATAGTTGAACTCAAGTCATAAAATCAACATGCTGTACTTTTTTACAGGATCAAGGCACTTCTGGTTTTGAGTGTCTCACTCATAACTGAACACCTCTGTAATTAAAAAGAATAGCATCATCTTTCTTTTCTCCATGTAGTCAGCTATG
Organism: Irena cyanogastra; assembly: GCA_013397155.1. NCBI lineage: Eukaryota > Metazoa > Chordata > Aves > Passeriformes > Irenidae > Irena > Irena cyanogastra. Next base: position 1,080,505 of record VWZV01011967.1, on the reverse strand, counting down.
ACAAGTGTTTAATCTGCAATGCAATTTTTGTCTTCTTTTCTTTTCCCTTCATTTCCAGCATGATGATCCCTGGAAATGCTGCAGGTGTGGCCAAGCAGTTCCTCCGTTGTGTGTTCCATCAGCTGGCTCCCAATGGCATCTTCCCTCAGCTCTTCCAGAGCATTATTAAAGGTAATGTGCAAAACCTGGGTGCATTTCTGACCCTCGGTTTCCTCCGTGTGAACAGCCAGTGCAAAAATGTCATTGACATTTCAGATGGGAGCTTTTTACGGACCTTGGCTACATCTCTGATGGACTTCAGCGAGCTGAGTTCCATTGCTGCTCTGAGCCAGCTCTTAGAGGTATGTTTACAATTGGCTGTGTTAGTGGTGATAATTTTATTAGCATTATCAGGGTCATTTCTCCTTGTTCAAGTTCAAACTTGCTTCATCAAAAACATTGTGAATTTTTGTTTTGTTCTCCCAAGTAATTAGGAAGTAATTAGGCTGTCCTCACCACTGGTCGTGTGTCCCATTCCTGCCCCAAGCACTACTTTTTGTTTTCAGGAACGTTTCTGGTTACACATCTCAGTTCTCCCTCTTCATTTTATCTGATGACAGTTTCTCTGTTTCTCTATTGCCTGCCTTTCACTGACTGCCTTCTGTGCAACTGGCTTACTTCTACTGTACCATTTTTCCTCCTGCTAGAACTAGTCACTTGCATGTATCCTGCTCTTCCAAGAATGTGGAAATAGCCTCATACAAGATGTTGGCATCACTTTAAAACTGCTCATGTCTTTTCAGGCTTCACCCTAAGAACACAAGCCACAAAAACATACATGGTCTGTGGAACATTAATGAACGTATCTTCTTTTAAACTGTCTAAAGGAAAACATGAAAAATCTGCTGCTGAATGCTTTGAGTTTTGCTTTTTCTACCGCCATGCCAGTCTAAGCAGATTATGAGTTAGGATCCTGCTTATAACATTTTGGCTTAAAATCTTTTCATCAGTACTGTAGGAACTGCTAGACTAACTTTCACATACACAGCTCAAATTCCCAGCACAGCACTATCATTAACATGATAGAAAAAGTAGGCAGTATTTGATCTCAACAAATTAACCTCAGCACTTACAAATACCGTGTCAGGGACCATTTCTGCACAAGTATGATTGTTCACAGTTCTCGTTTCGTTTCCCAGGGTTTAAACAACAAAAAGAATTTGCCAGCAGGGGGTGCGATGCTACGCTGTTTGGAAAACATTGCTACCTTTATGGAAGCCTTGCCGATGGATTCCCCCAGCAACCTCTGGACCACAATTAGTAATCAGTTTCAGACCTTCCTTACTAAACTCCCATGTGTTTTGCCTCTTAAGGTATGATGTGTGCACATCTGAAACAAGCTATATTGCCGTTGGTCAGGATATACTGAAACTGTGCAAAAACTGTGGATAACCAATCAGAGTGCATTGTTGTGAATGTTTCCTAATGATTCAGCTAATGTTTCCAGAGGACTGGATTTATTGTATCTCTGATCCATGCCTTTAATTATGTTTTCTGCGGGTAACAACAGCTGCTCTGACCGGAGTACTTTTCACTACTTTCTCCTATGCATTTTCTATGCCCTGTCTCTGTCAGATTAGAATTTGCATTTGAGAGAGTCAGTATTTAGGCAATGAAAATTCATCTGGTTTTAACTGTTGAAACTAAAAATAAAACACTTAAGAAGAGCAGTGCCACCTAATTAATTTGCTGAAAGTACACAGTAGTCAGACAGGCAGAGAGAACTGAGACTACTGGGAGTTGGGCCTAGCCTGTTTGACTGACCAGGTTGAAGTTCTGATTGTAATAGAATATTGTTACAGAAACTGAATCCAGAAGCTCTGGGCTCTGATTTATCAGAGCTCAGAGGACATACAGCAGGATTTTGTATCCTGGTGTGTATATTTCAGCAAACACAGTAAAAACTTCTGAGTCTTTCCAGTAAACTCCAGTAAATTAAATGGAATTCTGATACACTTACTCTATTTCCAGTGGTAATTTCTTCTGTACAAAGCAGTGTTGTTCCATATGGGCTGAGGGATCCAAAATCTAAATCTGTGACTGATAACATTGTCTTTTAAATTTGTTGTCACCACCTGGCTACATGAATGATGTTAAATTCCTTGGCACTATTATGCAATAGTCAGATCTTGAAACATCTTTAGATTTTGGTAAATTGTGACATCATCCTTCAGCACTTACTAAGCCAAAAAGACAATAACCATTCCCTCTGTGTCCTAGCCACCCCAGTCTGCTGCATCTTATGTAACTGAAATAAATAAAAAGAAATTAATTGGATCTTATTGGTTCCAACTGCATATCCACCAGTCACAGAACCTTTACATGGAGGGTTTACTCTGATTTCCCTTCTATTTGTGGGAGGTATTATTAGTGATACATATAAAACAATTGCTTGCTCCTGAACTTTCAATCTCCTGTTCTTTTCTTTAGGGTCATAGGGGACACTTTGATATTCTAGATGTTTACAGCAGGGGTGAGGCAAGACAATGGATTGGTCCTGAAAAGTCCATTCAGTGCTGTAATCTGTGGGATTTACTTGAAATAAAGATTACATCATAAGGAACAACTTAAGGAAGCTGAAACAGCTGCTGCCAGGGCATATTCCAATGTTACAGGTTGTGAGATGTCTTGATATGTGAGGGAAAATATCATAGTCCAGGATAAGCACAGACATACAAAATAAGGTTGATGGTGCACACCTGTGCTGTGTATGTTACCACTGAAGGGGTATGATTGGGATATGATTGTGTTCAAGAATAAGCTGGTTTAGAGAAAGTAATTAAAAATCAATCATCAGGGATCATTTTTCAGACTTCATTTGTAAGTTATTCATAGCTGCTACCACTGTAAGCAAGATATGTACACAGAAAGGCACTAACTTCTTTTCTTTTTCTTTTCTGCCTCGCAATACGTTCAGTGTTCTTTAGACTCTAGTTTAAGAATCATGATTTGCTTGTTGAAGATACCTACCACTAGTGCCACCAGGGTAAGTTCCAAGAAGACAAAATTCTATTGCCTCAGATACAGCCAGCCTGTGCAATTGTATGAATGTGTTCATATCCCCTGGCTAGGAAAGTATTATATGTAAGCACAAAATTCTGCAGTCCAGTACTGTTTGGAGAATGATAAGAGCTTTGGAATCTAGGTTACAGTAAACTGGGGGTAGAATTACATTCTTGTGTGGGTGTGAATGTATGTCTTCTTAAAGATTTGATGTTCTCTTTTTTTCTTCCTCTCCTCTATTTTATTCTTTAAAAAAAAGAATAATGAGCTTCCTTAGACATTTTTCAGTATAATTCCACTGAAGTCAGTGAGGTTTTCCTGCATAAACTGTACAGAATCTCTTATAAACACTGTGTCACAAGTGATACTATTTTCTGACTTTTTGTTTCTAACTTCTGACAGAAGCATGAAGGCATACAATACAGCTGTTTGACCAGAACAGTGTGAATCCCAGGCAGATAGCCTCTGAGCTAAAAATAATGCTGTTCCATTTGGGCCTTTCAGAGTTGGAATGCTTCTTTGCTTTTCTGGACAATGAGTTATTGATTTCTGTAACACATGTCATTGCAGAGTCTTCTGGAACCTTTTTCAAAGTTACTAAGTTTTGTAATTCAGAATGCTGTCTTCACTCTGGCCTACCTGGTGGAGCTATGTGGTTTGTGCTACCGAGCCTTCACAAAGGTAACAGTGACACTGTATCTTCCTTTAGGGACAAGTGAAAATAGGACCAAGTCGTGCTTCCTACAAGTAGTTTGGAAGTAAAGATGGAATCTGTGTCAAGTTTCAGGCATGTCAATTGTTTTAACATAGTCTGGTTAGTCAAGTAGTGATCATGGTTCAGTGCCTTGTAATAATGCTGAGTTTTACATTCACAGTAAAGACATAGATGATGGGAACCTGCTGCAGATGTTGCTCAGAAAAGTATTTTGATGTGATTTTGGGACTTGGACATTTTTTTCTCATGTTGAGAACATACCTGGTATTCATGCATCACTTAAAATGACTGTACAGTAATATCTTTCCTAGTGCACAAGTTTAGTCACTTGTGAGTAAAAACTTAAATATTCCTGGTAGTGCCTTTTGAGAGCACAGCTGTGAGGGGAGGCAGTAGACAGCTAACTGAAATGGAAGACTCCTAGTCAGGAGCTTTCCATCTTAGATCCTGTTCATTGTGTGTTGGGTATTTTCCTTTGACATGCATGGCTGTTGCTGTGTAAAAAAGAGAACGGTATATGTACACTTTTAAAAAGCTTTAAAGATTCCTGGATGAAAGCTATGGTGTACAAATAACAGTTATTATTTGAGTTCATTTTTGTAGCTATCAGTGAGATGTTTAACAACAAAAAAGCAATTGAACCTATGGTCATATATACTCCATTATGTAGATTGTCAAGGTACTGAGCAAAAATATTGCTTTAGCCACTAAGTGCACCGTTTTCCATCCTTGATACATTTATTAGAACAGTAATTAATCCTCAGGAAACATTCTGTCATAAGTAGTGACATGATTTTCTGTTTTGATAATGTACAACTGGAACATGAATTGTTTGAGTCTTGTTAAGACTTAAAATATCACAGTACAAACAGTGAAGAAGAAATGATAAAAGCAATGACACTCTCACAGAAAAACTGCACCACTAGAAAATAAGAAACATTTTTACAAAATGTAATGGTTTGAAGCATTAAATAGAAATTAATAGTATATTTAATGACAGCAAGCAGGTTCTAGCTTTTTGTCTCATTTGAAAGGGAAGAGTTTATGCAATGGAATAATCCTGAATACAGAAGAGATTGCCTAGCTTTTGGAATTATTTTGAGTTATATCTATAGTTAAGGGTTTGGGCAAGGCAAAGTGAATAAAATGTTAACTTGAAGTCTAATAGTGGTTTTTTTCATTGAAACAGAAAAGCCCCATTTGAAACTGAAGCAAAGATACCCCTCTTGCATTTGTGGTCTTATCAGAGTGTTTCATATATCTGCTAAAGCAAATTGTGAACTACAGGAAATTTTTCACTTTCCTCAGGCTTTGCAGTTTCAGAAAAATGTAGTTAAAACCATGGTATTAGAAAACCCACACGTGTTTCTTGCATGCTTCCTGGTTGATTGTTCTGTGAATACAGTGAGTATTTAATTGCACACCAGAAGCTTGGATCACAGTGCTTGGTAAAATCTTCATTTAGTTTAATGCAACCTGATGACCCAGAAATGGAAGCATTAGTGACTATTCTGCATTGTATAGCCAAAAAATAGTTAATTTAGTGGAACTCCACACTACATTATCTTTGTTATTTCTGAAAGCATACCATAGTTTTGCCTTAGAATTGTCAAATTAATGACTGCTGTTAGAAAAAACACCAAATCAGTTATGATGTCTGTGTTTCTCTACAGTGAAAGTCACTGTAGGTAAATAAGAGTGTTGTGGTAATGGTGAATTCCAAAAGGAATATAATTGTGAGCATTGAAACTACTCAAATGTAAGTGCTTGTTTTGCAACTTTGAGTGTGCTGACTGGAACAAGGCACCAACTTTCAGCTGAGCTGTGGAGGATTCTTGTCTTTTCAAAGAGCAGGCTACTCCAACATGCACTTTGTAGAGGTCAGTGCTGTACAACCACTCCAAATCTTTTTTTACTCCAAAGTTTTCCTAAAGCCCTGCGGCAGGAATAGCTGAGTTTCTCTTGTCTTGGAGCCTGAAGACTCACGTCAATCCAATATTTCCTTGCCCGAGTTTCTGTTCCAGGTCAGCAATTTGTTTTTTTCAATGCCTTTGGAACTCTCAGCTGAGAGTACCATCTCTTCTGTGGATTGTAATCTTTTTATCTTTAGTTTTCCTTTCAAGTGTCTTAAGGTCCTAAATGGACATTTTCTGGCTTATCTCTTGCAGCTGCAGAAGCTTGAACCTAAACTTAGCCTTTGCTAGTGTTCTGTTGTGCCTTTACTAAGTAAATGCAGAATGCCACATGATTTTGCTATTGAATTTTTAAAAGAATATTAAGAGGCAGGTCTTCAGTATTCCTAATTACCGTAGTAGCAGCAGTGATAAAATAAAGTTCAGGTAGTGGTGGCAAGAATGATCAAATGATTGGAGTTCCACATACAGAGCAACTAAGTCAGAGCTCTTTAGTCTGAAAGAGCAGCAACTGATGGGAATGTGAGAGAAGTCTGCAAGGTCACAAGTGATCCTGACAGGGATGGGTAGTTTCATTTCTTTCCAGTGTAAAGAACATACTAAGTTTATAGGAACTAGTCAAAGCAAATGAAGAGAAGTGATTCTTCAACAGTGTGTGACTCTTTACCAAGTACCATTTGTGCTTAAGGTTGTCATGAGTCCCAGAGGTCAATGGACAGTTACGTGGAAGAGAAATACATTGAGAGTTTTGAAATATGCAGAAACCACACTGAGCTCAGAAGTTCCCTGAGCTGAAAATAGTTGGTGCAATTATACATGCTTGCCTTGTTCTTATTCTTCCTTTTGCTTCTGCTTATGGCCTTGTTGGAGATAACTTACTGAAGACATTTGTTCCCATCTGACCTCTCGTGGATATTCTTTTGTTGTGTATTTTTTATCAGAGCACCACTCATGCATGTGGAATGTGTGACCTTTGAGTATTTGTCCCCTCAAGTAATGGTTTCATAATCCAGCTGATTCTGGAGTGTTAGCTTCCTGCAGGTTTAGCTGCCTAGACTGCAGCAGTATAGTCAGACAAGGACAAGGATTGCAGTTTGGGACCCATTCTGTCATCTAAATGTGTTGTGTTGTCTGTCTGCACACTCCATGTAATTGAGGAGGAAACTAGGAGCTTGAAGTATGGTCTCAATTCACAGACTGGCATCATAACTTCCATGAAACACATACCATTCTGTTGTTTTAGCACCTTCTCTCAAATCAAGGCCTGATATTTAAAATCTGTTTTCATTCAAAGATATGTGGGTGCTGTGGGAGACATGCACTGTTGCTGCAAGCTTTGTTTGACAGTATGCCACACAGGTAGTGTGGGGACAGCAGTTCTCTCAAGAGGAACACTGGTGACTGCTTGGTCTGCTGCAGCAAAAGCACACTCTCACTTTCAGCTTCTCCTGTGTGCAGCTGGAGGTGGCCTTCAAATTGTCTCTCACTAATTAACCTCATAAAACTTCTCTGAGGAAGAGACAAATGATCCCATTTTACAGATTTTGTGGAGAAACTGAGGCCCTGACTGAGTAGAAATTTTTACACATTTAACTTAAGTGAGCAGGCAATGCGTGTGATTTACAAGATGGAGGATACCAGGTTTTAGATTTTAAGCACACTTTGGGTATGCTGTCATTATTAGACAATTTATTTCATCTCTAATGGTTGTCTGAAATAGACCATGGTGCTCCTGCTTATCAGAGTTCTTGAGTTGCTGTGGTCAGTAGCAGGTTATAGATTTGTTTCATGTTTTTATCTTATCCTCTAAAGTTGGAGAATGTCAAAGTAAGATGTATAACAAGCCCATCTTATCTCTTGTACCTCCTTGCTGACTCAGCCCTACAACTCTGTTCTTAGACTTTTGTATTCTAATCTCCACTGTCTGATTTCCCCCATGTTTTAAAGTGTTTCTGTTGTAGCAGCTGTAGCCAAAACTGTTTTTATTGTGGAAGTGGAAAAGTACTGCCAGTGTAATGAGTGGAAATAGATGGCCCAAGCAGCTGTAGTGGAGGCACTCTTTTTTTTAAAGGGGAATAACAACAGAAGAAGAGTATGGTGAAATGTAGACTGTTTTTGGTGGGTTCAGTGAAAGAATAATGCTAAATACTATTTTAGTATGTACCAGATTTGTTCTTCTGTGTCATTTCTTACTGCTTTCCTCTTTTCTCTTTTTATAAGACTTCTTAATGAAAGCTATGTTTGCATACCTGCGTTTTATAACTATTTTATAAAATCTATCTGTATTTCATGTGTGAAATATTAAATCTTGGATATAATGTCTGATAAAACATCGAAGAAAAATCACCTTTGTTGATGTCTGTTCAATTAAGTCTATATAATTATATAAATTATGAGTGATGTTGCCTTTTTTTTAAGACAGTAGAAAGTGGTACATTTTTGTAACTTTGTTATTCTCAAACTTAGATAAAAAGTATCTTTATGGTTTACTAGTGTCTGTCAGTGAATTTTAGGGCATTCATAATTCTGTGGTTTTTTGTTGCAGGAAAGGGACAAATTCTACTTGACACGCTGTGTTATACTGGAGTTACTGCAAGCACTCAAGTTAAAGTCGCCCTTACCAGACATGAATCTGCTGCTGTTGGTGCAGGTACAGGAAATTCTGATGTAATTCTCATACTGATCCTGTCTTGGTCCGGGTTTGGGAGTGGGGCAGAGGCTGAAGAACTAAGTCCAACAAGGTTACAGAAAGTACCAGCAATGTCTGGGGAAACAAGAACTTTTTAAATCCAAATCCAGTTGCATTTGTATGCATTGGTGCATAGATTTAGGCTCCTACATTAAAATTTAAGAAACTGAATTTGGAGTCCGAATTTCACATAATAATAATGAGCTGATATACACTGCTGATGTATTGAAGATCACAGAATATATCTTGAGTTGGAAGAGACCCATAAAGGTTGAGTTTTATGTCATGTCCTGTTGGGGCAGCTGGTCCTGGTGCTGCCTTTTCTTCATATCCTAGCCTCAAACCCCGTCACCAGCTTGTGTGGGAAGGGCTGCTAGTTGGTCGTGGGTCTCAGTTTCTGGCAGTAAGCTTGTCACCAGTTCCTGAAGGCATTTTCTTTTGACCTGTAGTTTTCCAGGAAAGAATACATTGACAATATTTCTGCTGCTTTTGTTCTGTGGAGTCAAGCTACCATTGGAAAATATGAGGAAATAAGATACAGGCTTATGAAAACTTCTGCCTCCAAGAAGGCAAGTGTGGCACAGTTTGGCATCACAAGCCTGTCCCACAAAAACAATTTGCTTAAGTCCATCAAATGTAGTCAGAGGTAGTGGGCTCTCATTGTTTACAATGAGATAATAGTGATATGTTAGGAACTTAAATTTAGAAACTTAAAATTATAGAGGACCAGCATAACAGCACTTTAAAAGGTTCAGGTGAGGTGTTTATTACATAGATCCCTTGTAATGCTCCCAGCGTCACAGCTCCATTCACTCTTTCCCTTCCCATTATGGGTCAAGGCTACATGTAGCTTACTATGGACTCATTTTCTTTTGAGTACTGGTACATTATTCATAGTAAGTAAGTGAGTGCCAGTTGACAGAGAAATAATACTGACAAATGAAATAATATGCCATTTAGGATAACTGTGATAACAATTATTATGCCATCACTGTTAGGGGAAGAATAACACCTGGGGTTTTTTTTCTTTTGATGCTTAAGGGTTGTTTTTTAAAATCCATTTAAGTTAAAAAGCACAAGTTTGTATTTTTTTGTTAATTATTATTAAACTCAAACTTACTTTTTTCAGTACTTTTTTCAGTCAATATTGTCAAATAACAACCAGCAACCTCTTTGTGTCTTACGGCTGCAGTGATTCACCTTGACATATATTGGTTTTTGTTGACTTGAACTGATTTTTCCTGTATTACAGAATAAAGCAATTATTCTGCATTACTCCTATGGTTCAGTCCTGTGGCTACCCCAAAGCATGACAATCCCCTAGTCTAGTCCTTCCTGAATTTGACATTTGAGAATACAAACAGGCCATGTCAATTTTGGCAGTGGGATTTAATTGATTTACACTTGTGCTTCATATTGAGCCAATTGCCTGAGAGACCCAGTAAGCAAAAATCCCTCTTACATTACCTTATCTCATAAAGATAAAACGGTATTTGCCTGGGTTTTCTTCTTAGCACTGTTCCCATATGCTGTATTCACTTTGGGATGTATTCATACCTTACACAACAGCATCTAATGTGGGTATAAATGTCTTTTATGATGTCTCTCTTTCAGAGGCTGATGAAGTGATTCATATTTCCTGCTATCCAAAGCAGCCAGCTTCTGTTTTTATGCAGTCAGTGGTGAAGAATAGGGGTTGTATTCAGACCATCTGCCATAGATGCCTACTGCAGGCATGATGACTGCTTCTGCCATTGACTGTGTAAATTGGCAGCTCTCAGTAGTATGTGGTCTGAATCACTCAACAGCCTCTGGAATTGCAATGCCATAGTAACCACTAAGCCCATCTTAAGCACCACTGTAATTTAAGAAATCTACCAGTAAAAATGCATATGTCTCTTATTTTTTAAATATTCTCTGGTGCCATTAATAGAATGAAGGGATTGATTCACCTCTTCACCACACAAAGCCACTATGATGATAAGTCAAATTGTATGCTTTTGAATGAATAAAGACATAGCAGAGTTAACCAAATGGAAATGGTTTTGATTTCCAACAGTCATGTCTCCATGCATATGTTAGCCTGTGTGCAAGATTCTATACAGACAGTGCACACAGAATACCAAGATTCTGTCAAAATGTTCCAGATAACAAAGGAGCTAGGAGCACTTTAATTTCATGATAGATCAGTCGTGGGCTGACTAACAAAGGGATTCCCAGAAAGGTACATTTGACACCCACGTTTATCCAGATTGCATAGTGCCATCAGTGTCACTGGTGACATTAAGGCTAAGATGAGAGTTAACTTTATCCCACTTTACGAAGAATGAGAATTTTTAACCAGATCACTCCAATCTTTGCATAGATGTTGTGGATGATACTGGGTATGGAAAGACTGTCTCCTTGATTAGTCCTAGCAAATGAAAGCCATCATGTACATGCTGCTGTTCCATGGGTTTCCATAGGAACTGCTTCTTCACACAGCATTTTGTTTCCCAGGACTTTTCTCCTGCTCACGTTTCATCAGCACACATCTTCAGGATTTCCACTGACTTCAAATTGTACTGGTGTCTCTTTAGAATTTGCTTGTTCAGTCAGTCTCTAAGATTCAGTGTACCTGATCTGTTTTATTGTAAAGCTTATGGAAGTGTAAGAGTAAATTCTAGGGCTGTAAAGGACATTTTGAAATACTTTCATGAAGAGCAGTTAGTCATTGAGAATACTGCTAACATATATGCATTAGACAACCACAAAATATTGTAGTCAATATCTGTCTCAGTTTGTGAAAATACCATGGTATCAATTTTTAGTAAGAAGCAAGATTAAGGCTTATACCTTAGTTAACAGTTATTTTCTGTCTGCTCTTTCTTAGGAAGTTACATTGCATCACTATAGACAAAAATTGCTCAAGTGCAGATATAACGTTAGGACAAGAAGTTGTAGGAACAAGCAAATCATTTGTAGGGTGTCCAGTGCATTATTGAAGTTTACAATGATTAAATAACAGCATTAGCAAGTTTAATGTATGAATGATGTGGACCTTGGAGATTTAGGTCAAGGGATTTGGAAACAAAAAGCCTCAAGAAAAAAGTAAAATAAAAGCATAAGAAAAGCAATCCGAGATATTCTACTGTAATAGCATGACACCGACCATGCCTCAGAAACAGCTTGTTTATGTAGTATTGTGCAGAAGTTATACCACACCATACTAGTATGTTGTCAACTTCAAAACTCTTCATGTAATTCATCATGGTAGAACTTCAGTGACATATTACAATATCACAGTGAAGAATATGGCTTCCTGCCTTATCATTCTCTATCATGGGTAGCTCTATAACATTTGAAGAACATTTGATAAATGGAAGAAATAGAAAATATATATATATTTTTTATAAAGAAAGTCTGATTTGTTACACAATATTCTTAAAATTGCTTCTGCACAGCATATGTGTTAATTAAGCACATTAAAGTCAGGTTTCTTTCAATAAAATTATCTCATTTATAATGGTGAGTTAAGTAGGTTGTTTATAAAGAAAGAGATCTGTAAAGGCAAATTACTTTGAATAAAAGCAAGAAAAGATCTGAACTGATTTTAATGAAGTAATGAATAAATTATTAGTGTCTTCAGGTTCCTCAAAAAATAATTAAAAATAACTTGTCTTTAATTTCTTCTTAGTTTGTTTGTGCAGATGCTGGAACAAAACTAGCTGAGTCAACAATCCTACATAAACAAATGATTGCCTCAATGCCTGGAGTAAGTACTGAACCAAAGTCCATTTCTTAGTTCTGTTCTGATTTTTTAAAAAATACATCTTATTCAGCTTGCTTTGCTTCATTTTAATGCTCTTTCCTTTTCATTTCTCCTCTGATTGGCAAGATGGGTTACAGGCAGAGGTTGAGATGCTTCATTCTTTTTATTAATGGTGAAAAAGTTGTGAATTTGATGTTGCTTCCCTTGCTTTCACTGATAACCTTTAATCATGTAACTGACTTCAGTGGAGCCTGTGCTCAAAAAGACAAATCAAAGATCTGCAATTCTCAGTGGGGAGCAGACCAACTGAATGCATCAAAAAATGGTAGCAGGATGGAAAAGCTACAAGCCATTGCCTCCATTCTCACAAAAGATGATCTGATTAAAGAAGGGACTTAATGGTATTTTTCTAGTAATGTGTAAATTGTTAATCTATATCCTGCTGCTGAGTGTAGCTAAATTACAAGTACTAATTGCCTGGGCACTGAGTATGCACCTGGTGAATATGGGAAGAAGTAGCACAATGGGAGATCTTGACTTATTCCATGACACATGTGACTGAGTACCCAAGCAGATGAAATAGAGTTAGCCAAGGTTTGCTTCACAAGCTGAGTGAGGAAAATTGTTCCCCTATATGTGTGTTAGCTTTAGGGATGACTGAATAGGATCTTTCCCATGTATCTTCTGAAGTGCATGATTTTTCAAATGCCAGTCTTTAATAATACCTTTCCTTCCAACAGGATATTTTAATTTATACTTTGAATAGATACACTGGTGTTACAAGGTGTGATAGGAACATGATCATTTCAGAAGAAAACACAGAAAATTAGGCTGCCTACTGCTTGCATGAAACAGAATAGGTTGTTGGAGAGAAGTCTTGTGTAACTGAGCATTTACTTTCATTTACTTTCAGAGATTGGTGTGTAGTCTCTTTCATAATTCTGATATTCAATATTCTAGAGCCCAGGTCAAATCCTTAGTGCACATAAACTGGATGGAGGGTATACTGAGAGGGTTCCCAGTGACCATATTTTGCTGGTTTTTATTCTGTTATGGGAATTGACAGGAGCAACATTTGGAAAGCCAGAAGGTGGCATAGTAAGGGAACGTATTAAAATGAGGAGTGCCCAGGTCAGTTGTTTAAATATAGAATGCTAGCAGTTTTTCACATTTCAGCCACTAAAACCCAACTGTGGTTTAATAATTTTGTGACTAAAACTAAACCTAGTTCATTTGTATACTCAAGATAATAAGCTTCTATGCTTCAAAGTGCAGGTAATCAAAAAGAGGTCAAAGAACATTCTGTAAACTTTAATGCCCTGCAGATTTGGGAATAAAGTAGATTTTGGTGACTTCAAAAAGATGTCTAATTTAGTAATGTGATCATTTAGCCTCAAAAGTTAAGCATTTCTTTTACTTGGCCCCTGAGAATGAGGCATCCATAGTTCCTGTTGAATTCAGGTGGCATTATTTTCACCTCAGACTATTAACATATAAACAGAGGTTTACGTGATACCTAGTGGGTTGGTGGTATCACCTTTGGAAAGCTTCCCTGCAGGGCTCTCTGATCTATTCAAAGCCCTGATTTGATCTGACAGTTTTGTTCTGTTGACTGCTTTATGCACCTCAGGCACATCTTGTGCTAGCTGAGGGTAGATTCACATTTGTCACTGTTCTAGGAAAAGGATTATGGAAATTTGTAATGCACAAATACAGCAAGCTCCACATTGAGTCCTTTTGTTTTCCCTTTGAGGTTGTTTTTGCTCTGGCACAGGTGGCTTCCTAATTAGCTTATACCTTTATGATCTTACTGGAGCACTGCATAGCTTAAGTGCCATTAAGATGCTGTATTTTGAATGCTTTTTCTTCAGGAATATAGAAGTTACTTTTTTATTAATTTTTGCAAAAATGAAAAAACATAATACATTTCAGTGATGTTCATTTTAGTGATGTTTACACATAAAAGACCTGAAGTTATTTAAACTGTTTTTCCATTGTGAGTAATGTGAAATAAGGGCATCTGTGCCTGTGGCTGAATTTTGTTGTCTTTGATTGCAACTGATTGGTTCAAATTGCAGAAATGCTCAGCTGCTTGGAAAACTGAGTTGTTCAATTCCCATCAAGTTTTTAAGACTTTGATTCTGGACCACTGTAAATTTCAGGATGACATGACAAGAATATTCTTGAAAGTTTCATCAGTTTGTCTTTTATTGCTGTCCTAGATAAGAGTATTTTATGATGCATGAAGAAATTACAACAGCTGGGCTATCTTCTCATACTATAATCAGATAAGAGGACATAATACAGTGAGAAGAAGAACATCAAAGAATACCTATTCCTAATTATTCTAATTAAAAAATAAAATAAAGAATTTGGGGCAGAGAATTGTATTCTGGTGAAGCAAAACCTGGTACTTAAACTTATTTCTTTTCTGTTTTAGTGTGGAACGGCAGCAATGGAATGCATGAGGCAGTATGTTGGGGAAGTGCTGGATTTCATTGCAGATATGCATACCTTAACCAAATTGAAGGTTGGTTCTGGCATACATTGATCTAAAGTGTAGGAGTTTTTTTGACTAAAAATATGTTTTCTGTAAGGAACCTGCCTGAGAGGCACAGTAGGAAGTATTTGAGGATGACTGACAGGTTTGGTCTTTTTCTTTCTCTTGTAGAAAAATATTAGTGCTGTTATAGATTAGAGACTTCTGTGGCATCAGTAGACATCAGCTTATGTGATGTTGAAATGGAGGCTGATTCAAATATTGTAAGCACACAATAAAAATGCAGGCATGATTTTTCTGAAATGTTGATGATAAGCAAATGTCATACCAAAATCACAGTGAGAAGTAGTTGTGTTTAATATAACCCAGGGAAGCTTAACACTCCTTGCCTGTACAACTAAGTACACTCTTGTGGAGAAATCCTGTGTCTCTTATAGATACAGACACTTAAATTTATTGGAAGTTCAGAAGTAATTAAAATGCAGTAATTGACCTAAAAAAGAGGGTGTCCTTTTTCTAATGGATGCTGTTGTTTTCATTGTCAGGTTATATTCTGTTGAGGTGGGGAAAAACCCAATAGCTCCTACGGCTGAAGTCCGTAAAGTCCAAACTGCATTTTGGTTCCTTTATATTAATTGGATGACAAATTTTTAAGAGGAGTGATAGGAAAATACTTCTGTTAACATAAAATATTTTATTTAGGAATGCATTTCATAAAAAGATCCTAGTAATCATTAGCTAATCAATGCCTAGAATTCCTGTTTCATGGAGGAAGTTCATGGTCCTATTAAGTTTCCTACAGAATGGAAATTCTCTAAGATGTTTTGAAAAATAAGTAGCCTAAATAACATTGCTGCTCTGAAGCTCATTTATGAAGCAACGAGATGAGAATTTTCACCCTACTAGTTTCTCACACACTCACTTGTTCACTGTCCCTCTGGCCCCTCAAACCCATCTTGTGCCTCAGAGGCAAAACCTTATTGCATGTTAATAATACTTACCACAAAGGAAGAAGAATCTCAGCTAAACTGAAACTTGTGTCTTGAAACTCTCTGTAACTCCATTTTACTGGACAAAATATTCCTTTTTTAAAATTCTTACCCTGTTGGCCATGAATTCCTTTGAATTAAAAACAAATAGTCTAAGGGAAGCAGCCTGTTATGCTGGAGTAGAAACTTACTTCAAAGCACAAAGTAATTAATCATTTGAAGTTGAATTGGATTGCCTTCCCACTCTATTCTCTTAAGTTATTCACCCATTTCTGTTAAAGTTCAGAACTGCTTTCAGGAAGGGTAGGCAAATGAATCATAAATGAAGCAAGAGATACATCTGGTTTGCTAATTCCACAGGAAAAAAAAAAGAGCTTACCTGAAACTAGGAATGGGGGAAATTTGTTTATAAATACTTGCAGGTATCCTCTCTCCTGTGTAAAATGTTTCTGTAGAAAACTTTCTGTCATTTGGACTTTCTCCTTTGGTCCATCTCCCTTGAGCTGTAATCTGATTGTTAGAATTGTCCTTACAGTGCTGAAATCTGGTGATTACTTCTTATCCTCTGTGGGACTATTTATCTTTAAAAATTTTATATATGGATATTGGTAGAAAATGAACTAAAACTTTTACATATTTTTCCCTTTCATGTTTTGAAATTGGACGAGAAGCTTCCGAAATCAGTCATCTGGCCATTTAAAACTAAGTCAAAGTCAGAAATTTCACGTTGTTTTGATTTAGCCATGTAATACAGTAATCTGAGGACAAAATTAGCATAATAGGAGAGTCAAATATGACCATAATTTTATGTATTGCAATGAATAAGCTTTTCTGTCATATCAAAATAAAAGTCAGTTTTTATTTAAACAGATAAAACTTACTTTGTGGTTTCAACCTGATTGAGAAAATATTTTTAAGCATTTCTAAGTTTACAAATAGAACTTCAAATAAATTCACAACATCCAGATTCAAATTCTTGCAAGCTCATTTAATATATTTACTTACATTGCTTGGGTTTTATTAACAGAAGTGTTACTCCCTAGAAAATGAGTCCTAAGATCATGTGGTTGTACAATTTCTTACAACAAATGTGTATAATCAGCAGCATCTGGGGTTATAGCTGACAAAGAATGCTGTATGATGTATATGACCAGTAACAATCCCAACAGCAGAAGGTGGTTTTCAAATGTTGATTTTCCAAATTTGGAAATTTCTACTCTCTGTAGGAATTAGAGAACAGACATAGTTAAAGTTGTTTATTTATATCCAATGTCATCTTATGCATATCCAAGAATGACTTCTTTAAATTAGGCTAATTATTTTTAGTCCTGTGTGTTAGGGACTACTGCACTATAAAAAAGGTATAAATGTTAATTCTCAATATAATCACATTTCAGTGTACTGTTTCTGTTCAGTTTATTATGGTTTCTTTTTCCCTTTGAGATAACATCTTAATTGGTAAAGCTAGGCAGGATTTTATTTAGAAAATTCCACCATTTTTGAAGATCTGTAATATATCTGCCTGCATCACTGTCTATCCTTTTTACCTGTCTGTATAACAAAGTCATTAAATATTCATGCTGGTACACAGGGCTTTTTTCTCTTCAAAGAGACTTTAAGTAAGTGCAATTTGAGAGTGTAAGTTTCTGTGGTCCGATACTTATCTGTTACAGAAATATTATTGGTTCACTGATTTTTATCCTGTTATAATAATTGGATAACTGATGACCTGATTTTCGTGGGCAAAGCATATGGCTCTCCTTTTAAGCAAGCAACTGCAGTCAGCATGTGTTCTGTTATAGTCTAGTACCAGAAGGTAATGCAAAGTTAGCTTAATAGAAATACAGCTTAATAGAAATACAGAAGTATCTCAAGAAGCAGCAATGAAACATCCCTTAAAGCTGGCAAAGCAGAATCAATTATCCTTACAGGCATAAATATTTGAGTGTTTCTTGGTAAGAGGTTTGGCCTTTTTTATTATCAGAGCTCAAAGGCATTTGTAACTGAATAGTTGACTAGTGCAATGTAGTCCTATTGCTGGTGAATAAGTGAGAGCTTCTTTCTGAACATGTAAATGGAATATTGCCCATGGAAGGCATTTCCTGCCCAGATGCTATCTAAATGGTTAGATTATTTCGTTTTTACCTGAGCTCTCTGGATATGCAAGCATTAGTTTGTATCTATCAGCTGTTGAGTTTGCTGATACAAAAGCTACCTACATATTTTGCCCAATTTATATTATGTCTGGCCTCTAGGAATTGTGGCCCTCTTTGGAAAAATCTCTGTCATACAGGTGTTACTAATATAGGGATTGGAGAATTTTTAAAAATCAATTTTTGAGCTTTGTTTTGTAGACACATTTAAAGATCCTGAGAAGGAATTGAAGGGATATGAAATAGAATATGCTGTTTTTTTGAAGAACTTAGTTCAAGCAAAATACTCTTTTTGGGTAGGAAATCAGATCTTTGCCTTGCAGAGTCATATGAAGACTTGTTCTCAGCCACTGCATGAAGATACATTTGGTGGACATCTGAAAGTTGGTTTAGCTCAGATTGCTGCTATGGAAATCACCCGGGGTAACCACAGGGACAACAAGGCTGTGATCCGGTATTTGCCTTGGCTTTACCATCCTCCTTCGGCAATGCAACAAGGGTGAGAATGCTTTTCCACAAAAAAGAATACTAAAATGAGCTAGAAATCTTCACAAAATTATGTTTCTTTTGCCCGGTTCCATAGATAAGACCCACAGTATGAAATGGTGGCAGTGGGACATTGAAATAGCTGCTCAGCAGCTCCCTGATACTTAATTGAGGAGTTTGTCAGTGTAGTATTTAAAGTAAATGCCAAAGAGATAGTGGAAGTAACTCCAAGGGCTTGACTGGAGTAACACTGGAAATTAACTTGATTCTTGGTCTAGGTGCAGACAGTGAAAAGCACACAGGCACTTGATCAGTTCTAGAATTACAGAAAATATTCTGAGTTATAGACAATACAACAGGAAAATGGCCTTTGAAATTGTGGAGTACAAATGAGTGAGAACTCTTAAGTATAGGCCTACCGATGTATGATAAACCAGTAACTTCACGTGGCTAAAGTTAAATGAGAGGAATTCTGCTCAAGACATGTTTTCTGTCCCTTTTTACTGTGAGAAGTCCTGATGTGCAGTGTTTTATTTTCTAAAAAAAAGGCGAGTACTGAACCTTGTGTTACAGTGACAACAAATGACTTGTTTTGAGTGTAGGCAACTGGACCATGTTTCAGCAAACATGTGTTCCCATCCCAGCTTTGTCCCAAACTACCTGTCCAGGATTCTGGGAACTAAGCATGTTTAGGCTCCAGTCCTTTTAGATATATCTCCATGTGCATTTATGTGGAGCATATCTGCTTTTGGAAAAAAATGGACTGCTTATCTCCTTGCACTTTAGTTTCTTACATGTGAAAAAAAAGAACACATGTTCTGAATTGAAAGTAATGAATTACTTTAAGATCCTATAGGGACTTAAGGAAGAGCATTGTAGATCAGATTTTATTCAAAACCAAAAAGTAATGGAATGCCTCTTGGGTAGTATGAGTCTTTGACAATGACATCAAATTAAAAACTAAAACCAGCAGGGAGAGTGGCCTAGTAAATAGTGATTTATTGATGGAAAAACAGGTTTTTTTTCTGGTGCCTTTGAATTCAAATGAGTATTTAGTCAGAACTTGGAAGCAGTAAAGGGATGCACAAGATGTCACCAGTAAAGGGCTCTTCCTTTTTAGATTATCTAAGCACACTGCTTTGCAATTAGACACTGCACTAGATGGTGGACAAATACTTAAGTGTCACAAAAAAGCATAGTCCCTGCCCTCAAAAACATAATCCAAATGTGCAAGGAGGTGCTTGTGAACACAGAAATTAGCTCCACTTTACCAATGGAGAGGTGGAACACAGTGGAGGTAAGGCAGCTGTGTGGTGTCCAGGGGAACTGAGAGGAGCATTTCCACTTGGGCAATCCTTCCCATCTGATGATATCTCTGTAAAAAAATCATTGTGTATGGAAGCAATTAATCTGTGAATGCTTTAACCTTTTATAGAGACTGTTTCTTAGACCCACCAAACAGGTTCTGTTGGACTTGTGTATGGTATGTCAAGACCACCAAGTTCTGTGTGGTTGGAATCTTCCCACAAGCTGTACCAATGATCTGTGTCTCCAGCACACCGAGACTGCATCTGCCATATGTGCATAAGGAGACTCCATATTTTGGGGAAAGCCAGAAAACTTAGTATCATTGTAAAATCTGCTCTTTCTTGACAGGCCCAAAGAGTTCATAGAATGTGTCTCACACATTCGTTTGCTGTCCTGGCTACTTCTGGGGTCTCTGACACACAATGTTGTCTGTCCAAATTCTCCATCATCTTGCATGCCTATTCCACTGGATGCAGGTTCACAAATTGCTGACCACCTTATTGTTATTCTGATTGGGTTTCCAGAGCAATCAAAGGTAAGGTAATGTGTTTTAAGTAGAGATGTGTTTTGTATTGGCCTTTTTGCAAACATTTATTTTTAGTAAGATAAAAGGAGTGGTAAAAGCTTAATAAAACCCAGGACCCAGAGAAAGAAATCTCCGTACAGTTTTTCTTACGTGCCAAGAAAATTGGTGAAATTAGTACACTTAAGTTTGAGGTTTGGCTATTTCAAAATGTCTGAACACAGGAGTGAGGAGAGAAAAACTGAATTCCAAATTGAAGCTTTAGCAATGACCATCTCTGTAGCAAATCTCTCAGACAGTTATTTATTCTTGTTGTATATTTGCATTGGATAACATGTAAATAATCTTATGATCAAAATAATTACAAACAGTGATGATTCAAGCACAACTTTTTTTCTTCACGTTTTTAGGACAAGAAGAGTTATTACAGATTATAAGACATTTGTGACAGTAGTTTAACACAAATATAGCAGCAGTCTGACACCAACCAGGTTTTTATTAGTGACAGAAGCAGAGTGATCACACATTTATCTTATGCATAAAATCCTCCTTTCTTTCCTTCCACCCAGCCAAGACACTGGTGCTTCCCCATCTATTTCTTTGGCCTTTTTTTGCTCTTTCAAATACCTCTTTCCAGTTACCAAGCAACCATTGCGATGTTTGGTGCAGTCATACTGCCACAGAGCATGAATCCCTCTTGCACTTGCAAACTGAGAAAACATCTCTGACCAGAAGCATCTTTCTTGCAATGAAGTGGTTAATGTTCAGCAGTCCTGGAGGCTCAGACACTGTGATATATAACAAGGATTAGCAAGGAGCCATGCCTGAGTACACAAAATGAATTCTCTTTCCTTGACTGTTTCCTTGTGACTATGAGCAGTCCCAGCAAAGGAGGAATGGATGACAGGTTAAGAGAACAGATGTAAAATCATGTATTTTGTATGATAACTGTCCTTTCAGGTTCTGAAGTGGAGTCATATGTGCCAGAGCCTTCAGGCCTTCCACAGATTGCAATGGAGATTTTCATTAAGAAAGTTTCAGAAATAGTCCTGAATACCTGTTTTTCAAAACTAACTTTCTTTTAAAGGAGCTGACCTTAATGCCAGGCACTTAGATGGCATGGGAGCATATTTGCAAATGCAGCTGTTGGTCTGAAAATATAAACCCATGTTTTAAACATGGAAAAGATGTTATAGTGTACTTGACTTACCAGTTCCTAATGGGAGGGAAACCTGGCAAAGTGAGGGGCAAAACTGCACAGTGGGACACATGACAGGGAATGAAAGCCTCTGTACTGTATCCCAATACACTTATTTAAACAAACATTTTCTTCTATTTTCTATTTCTACAGACATCTGTTCTGCACATGTGTTCCCTGTTCCATGCATTTATATTTGCTCAGCTCTGGACAGTGTATTGTGAGCAAACAGCAGTAGCTCCGACAGTCCAGAATCAGAACGAATTTAGCTTTACAGCAATCCTCACAGCCCTGGAGTTCTGGAGCCGAGTGACACCGAGCATCCTGCAGCTAATGGCACATAACAAAGTGGTAAGTCAGGTGCTGCAGACAGATTTAGTACAGATTAAACTCAGAGGAGGCTTGGCTCTGTTTCAATGGAATACAACAGACTATGAATAACATCATAAAGTGACTTTGATGCTTTTTTGAAATTAAAGGGATTGCTAATTAGTAATGATTTAACCTCACAGTAGGCCTGAAACAGCATCAGGAGTCTCTGCTTGTTATATTAAGAGCTCCTTGCATCATGTCTCATTTTGTATATATTCCTGCTCTTAACCATGGTCTGTTGTTTTGTCTGACTCTGCCTTACAGCACAAATGAACTGTTCTAGGATAATTCTGTGAATATCCATTTGATTATTTTTTACCATGTGATGGTGAAAAACCACACAACTGCTGACAATTGGCCTCCCATAATTCATGGGTTACTCATCAAAAATAAGCTACATAAATGTCTCTTGAAACATTTTTGAGTAATGAATGACTGGAAGGAGGCATTTCTAGAGATAAGATTTAAAAGGGAGATGTTCACTGTGTCCAGAAATCATCCATATCATTTGCTTGGAAATAACCTTTAAATGTTTGTTTATCCCAAATACTCTCTTCTGTTGGAGCAACGTTGTACAATAAGAGCCCAGAGGGCTTCCAGCAGCCCTCTCATAGCTGCTGCTTTGCTTACCCTTGACTAATGATTCTCTGTGCCCGCAGGCTTAGGGTTTAAGAGCTTGTTTCTGGTGGGCAAGGCCTATTGTGTTTCCCAGATGCTCACAACAGGTCAAAACTTTTTAACTGGGATGTTCACTAGTAGTTCTGGCTCTGGAGGGCCTGGTGTTAGCTTTGAGTGGGAAACATTTTTATACATGGCCCCTTCCTCTTACGTTAGGTCTTAAGGTTTGGGTTTTTAAGGTTTGCTGCTACCAAGGTTTTCATTCCTGGTTTGTTTGGGTTTTCTCTTTTCTTTTTAAATGTAGACCTGCTATGTGCATGGAAATTCTTTTATATAATTCTTTTATATTTATATTCCCCTTTCCCCATGTGAAACATCTTCCATCCCAGGCAGGTATGGACCTTGCCCTTTTAATTGTAATTGCGTGGGCTGCAATTGAAAGTCTCAGCCAGTTACTATTTCCTGTGTCATGTCCATATCAGGCAAGGACCACCTAAAGCTGTCCCTAGATTATATTTTAGCCTATGACATCTGGTGGGGTCTCTGTGGTTCACAAGCCGTTGCTGGGAACAGTAGTTGAGGAAGCTCCATTTGAAGGAACAGGAAGTGTACAAAGTGTTTCCAACCAGCCAATCATTTAGTCAGACACAAAAGCCTCTTGTCAAGCCCTAGGACAAGAATATGACTGGGAAGTCCCAAGTTCCAATCCTTTCTCTGAAAGTATATCATTATGTAGCTCTAGAGCCACAGTTATTAGGCTCTCTGCCTCAGCTCTTGCTCTGTGAAATGTAGATAATAATACTTGCCTGTCTCACAGGGGTGTTGTAAGGTTAGTTAGTTAGTGTTTGTGAAGCACTTTGAAGATGAAAAGCACAACATAAAAGCTGAGTTTATTATTATCAAGGGGAATTTACACGTAGTTTAGACAGGCACTGTAAATTGTCATTGCTGGCTCAGGGTGTTTGTCTTGTACCTGTGAATTTACACAATATAAAACATGAAAGCTGTCTGCTACCAAATAACTGATATTTGCATCTGTCATACATTATGATACAAAATGGAAGAATTACAGACTAGCTGTCAGTTCAAAACAATAAATTGTCTTTTGATGGGGGATAAAAAGATGAGTTTTGTGAGCATGTTAATTTTCAAAGATTAAATAAATAAAAATAACAATTTCTGACACACAGATTGATGAGAATTGCATAGCAAAGACATAAAAACCAGTATATGATGTCTGAAAAGAACAAAGCCAAAGACAACTTGTTTTGATGTGTGGTAGGAATTAAAATACATCAAGGGTTGAAATACTTAACGGTTAGATGCTATCACATTGGGGTAAAACTAAATAAAGAAAAACATCCCACATTTGCTCATGTAATATTTAATCTTGTGTGTCAGTGGTTAATAAACTGCCTAGCAAATACAAGAAGATCCTTCTTAGAGACTGTTGGCTTATCTTACTACATTGTTATGCTGGATATTAATTTGGTTTTTCACTTGATTTTTCTTTTCCAAGATGGTGGAAATGGTGTGCCTGCATGTGATCAGTTTAATGGAGGCTTTACAAGAATGCAACTCTACTATCTTTGTAAAGGTAGGCATGGCATACCATACCATGAATATTTATTAAATGATATTGCCTGATTATTCTGATTTCTAAATGTATTGTCTTGTGCTTCCCCTCCCACTCAAAAAAAAAAGAGAGTGGAAGAAACTGAAGTTGAATGTTAATGCCACAATATACCCTAGCAGACCATACTGAAAAATAAAATCTATGGTAAGAAGACCAGACCACAAACTCAAATTCATGTTCTCCTGATTTATTTTTCAAGTGAACATCTAATCTGTTTCCTCTTTCCATTGCCACTAATGTCAGTAATGATCTTTTTCCTCTAATAGACACAACTAATGTCACTGACTTTGAGAACCTCTAGCTAGTGCCTGAATTTTCAGCCATTCTGTATCTTTTAATCATCATAAGTCCTTTGCAGATGTCCTCTGTGTTCTGAGTCTCACCTTCTTTTAGGCAGATAACAAAAACTTTTTGCCACAGTGGTTTTCTTGTTATTATATGTGTATGAGTTGTTTCTTTGGAAATCCATAGTCAGTCTTCCACTGGTTATCACAGTGTTTGCCGAAGGGTTGAGGTAGTCTCACAAGCATAAATCAATTTTACTATCCTTTTTTATGTTTTCCCAGTGCAAAGGAGTTTCCACATAAGTAGTTAAGGTTAATACAGTTCTCCTGTTGCCATAAAGGAAATTTCTGACTGTTGCTTTACTCCAGTCTTTTTTATGATCAAGCAAGAATTGAAAATAAAGTAGCTAAAATTGAAAATCTTTATGTCAACATGAAAGCATTCACACTCATTGTGAAAATTCAGATTTGTAATGGCTTGATTCACTACAGAAATTCTGTCACTAAGAGATGTTAAAGTGATTATGGCTATGTCTGAAAGACATATGGCCTTCTCTTTCAGCCAGTCCAGGATGTTCAGAATTTGACAAAGATGAAGAGTGGCTTTAAAGCTGTGAAAAGAGAGGCCTTTAGGGCCAAATCCCAGTCACAAATCAAATAAATGCTTTCAAGGGGTTATGTTTGAGAGCATATATCAATATAATGCTAAGTCAGGTTAAAAGGACATTGTTGTCACTATAAAATCAAGCTCATAAAACTGTGGAAGTCTGAGTTAAGGTGCTAAGTTTTGATGTTTAGTGGTTGGGAGATGGAAGAGAAGAATTTGAGTGATCAAATCCCCTTTACTCAGCCCTAAAGTGAAATCCTACATGAACAATATGCATGCATAACAGTACTGTAGGATTCACAGTTCCAGATTACTATTTTTTTCTGAACTGACTGATTGGAAAAATATTTATTATAGATCTGAAAAATAAGTGCCATGATTTAGGGACTTACTGTGTGTTTGAAGTCCTTCAGAGACGCAGTGGTGCAAAGCTTATTCACACAGGAGCCACTGAGTGGCTTCTCTAATTTAAAAAAATCAAATTTGAGATTGTCTCTTTTTCAGTGACTGTGAAATGAAATGAAAGTGTTGAACTTTTCTCCTGCTTTTCTATGTCAGAGGAACTGGGAAAATGGCCATACCAGGTTAGGCATTGGTGTTGGAGACCAGTACCTTCCTGGTCACATCTTTGACCATCAAATGTATCTCTGAGGAACTTGGGAGCCTACAGTAAAGACAAGAGCAGCTCAAGGCCTTTTGCAGAGACCCAAGAGTTTTGGGTAGCCCCAGCAGCTGCTGTGTAGCTTTTTAGAGAGCTTGGCAGGCAGCAGATTTGGAGAGCCAGAACAGCATTGTGACCAGCCTGTTCTACAGCCTGGTTTCCCTTTAAAAATTAAACTGGAATCAATATATTTCTGTTGAAAATATAAACTCAAAAAATTTGATAGTGCCTGACAGCACTCTGTTCTTCCAGCTGTTCTTTCTGACTAGTGTTTTGTACTTTTCTTTTGTGAAGAAAAGGCTGGCTGAGGATTAGTTAACAAAACTCAAGTGCTTCCATAAAAATGTCTTCCTGTGTGCCTATCTGGCAGCTGTAGCACTAGAGGGTTTGCTTGCTTGTGTGTGCAGCAGAATGTTCATTTCCTTAAATATGTCCAGACCCTGCAAGACAGAACTGGTGCTGGAGGGCAAAGATCTGTATCTGACCTTAGACTTGTCCAGAAGAGATACTGATAAAAGGTAGTTTCCATGAGTGCCCTTTACGGTCAGTATTTTTGGACATGATTCATCTTGATCTATTTTAGATACTTGCTTTGGGACAAGATGAACTGAATGTGAAGTGCTTGATTCTCTCAGCTGACTGTAAAAGTTATCCAGTGGATTGGTTCAGATGCAGAGGGGTACGCTGAGTTTTCTACCTGGCTTCCCTTCTTGCTTGATGTGCTTCTGACACCAGTCTTGCCACCACTGGCTGACTCCATGGGAACTCCATCAGTGCCAGACAAAAGTATCAGTGATGTTTTGTTGATGGCAGTGGGGTGTGGAGCATGGCCTCTCAGACCTGTTTCCTCCTCACCAAAAACACACATTGGGATTGTCACTGCATCTTATTGAGCACTTCAATAGTGTGGGAGCCCATGGAAGGATGTATACAGAGCTCACACATCTGCAGCATCTGGCTGCATTCCAGCTGTTTTGGCATTCATCTGTCTGTAAATGCTGAGGTCTGACTATGGTTCTTCATGTGGTACACTAAGTAATGAGTCCTGACAGAGTTGCATATGATTCTCCAGCAGAAGAGCACTGAATTGAAACAATTATCGTTCCTTGCACAAGGGAAGCAGCACTTTATCTAATGTTGTCAATAGTGATTAGGTTTAACTTGCAGCTCCAGTAGCATAATTAGGAAATTGCAAATTTTAATGCTATTTGGAGGAACATTTTAGAACCATAATCTCAATGGTTAAATTAATACTGAAAAACATGAATACTTTTGCTAGAAATGCCTCTCTGGCTTTCATAAGGTTGTCATGTTACACTTCCTCAGAAGTAAAAGTTCCCTGAAGAGCAGAAGTACATATCACTCCAGTCCAATCACAGCTGACAAATTTGCAGACCTCCTCACCTTGTCATTCTGGATAGCTTTTACCTGTGCTCCCCAGCCTACAGAATATCTCACATTCTGCAGTGAAGCACTGATGTGACTAGTGGCTTAAAAAATGTTGGTTACCATTTAAATATTTTTTACCTGTTATTAAGAACTACTGCTGCATTTTTTTTTTCATTTCTTTATGTATACCTCACCATGCAAAATGTTTAGACTGTTTACTCCAATATTGTTCACCTGCACATACAGAAAGAACCTTATAAGGAAAGTAAGAAGTGATTTCCTGTAACAAGCTTAATTCTCTATTTTCATCATTGCCTTGAACAGGATATCAATAATTGCTACTGGTGATTCATCAAGCTACAGACAAGCTTTCTTTGCATCTGAGAGTTACCTTCTCCAAGTACTTGAGATAACCACATTTTTAGATTTGGGGTCAATTCAAATGGCTAAATGCATTAGATGTATCCTTCTCTGTCTCACAGTAACTGTAGCATTTTTGCAGTCACTTGTATAATAACAAAATGCACCTCTTCTTGCAGCTCATACCAATGTGGTTGCCGATGATACAGTCAAACCTAAAGGTAAGTTGTTTCTAGTACCTTATCCTTTTATTGTTAATATTATACATTTCTGTAAATTCTGGAAATAATACGTGTATGAAAATAGATAATTGTAGCATATGCAGTTGAGATGAAGCTCTGAACTGTGAGCATAGATGGAGCATCATTTGCTGAGACACTTGCCCTCTAGTCAGTACTGCTCTCCTTTTCCCTTCTGGAACACTTTTCTCTACCCAGGTGGTGCATCAGGGCCTTTCCTCTCTATTTACTGAGGTTGGTTGTTCTCTGAGCTGTGGTTTTCTTAATGCCTTAGGCTTGAGAGCTCCCTGACAAATCAGGATTGAGACTCTTGACTCAGGAGATAGATTTGGGTTCTAAAGAAGATACTGTAGGCATATTTCCTTGGATGAAACTGCCATCTGGCCCTCTTTGTAGGGGAGAGGAAGGGGGATCAGTGTGGTTTGTGAGTCAAGAGATTTTTGGTGCAGAGAAGAAAAGTTTTGGAGTTGGTCTCAGTATGAAGCTGTGTCTGTAAGCACGTTTGCCTTCCATGGCAACACCAC
Organism: Irena cyanogastra; assembly: GCA_013397155.1. Classification (NCBI taxonomy): domain Eukaryota; kingdom Metazoa; phylum Chordata; class Aves; order Passeriformes; family Irenidae; genus Irena; species Irena cyanogastra. The sequence goes on along the minus strand of VWZV01011967.1, from coordinate 1,052,548 downwards.
AGGGCAGGATGTGGAAGAAAGAAATTTGACATAGGGCAGTGTAAGAAACTCCCTGGCCAACAAACCAATACCCTTCACATTGCTATATTAATATATGTATTAAAGGTAAGAAACTAAATGTTTTGCATCATTTCAACAGCATTTATCTGCTGGGCTTCAGCTCCGCCTCCAAGCCATCCAGAGCAACGTCAACCATCACAGCCTGAGGATGTTACAGGGGTCAGGACAAATGAACAATAGCTCATCTGTGCTCCGCAAGTGGCTGCAGTGTACCCAGTTTAAAATGGCTCAAGTAGAAATTCAGTCATCAGAAGCTGCGTCTCAGTTTTACCCTTTATGATTTATGTAATTTGTTCCAAAATATTCATTTTTTAGCCTAGCAATAACAGGGTTAGAGCTGTAAAAGACCTTTTGTATCAATCCGTATACAGAATATATACTGTATCTACACTTTTTAGCCTAGGACAGATGGTGAAAAAGCTGATAATGGGTGAAGCTAAGAGCCTGCTCCTGCCAGTTTATAATTACAGTTACTCAGGATCAACAGGTTCTAAGTCTGCATTGATGAACATGGATTGGACTCAAATCTATCATACTGTACATATCTCTCTGATCATTGAAATAACTTGTTCTTGAATGTTCCTTTACATTATTTTTGAAGCTAAAACAAAAATCACTTTTCTTTAACTTATATTTTTTTTAAAAATAGAATTGGGGGTATTCACAAACATGGAAGTGCTATGTTGCTATTTTTTGACAATTACAAAAGAAAATAGGGTTTTTAGAAACCTTTATATAAGTTTTTAGGGGGGAGGTTTTGGTTTGTTTTTTTTTTAGATTCACAGCTGGCAATGCAATAAAATCTGTCACTATAAAACACTGATGTTCTAATGAGGCTTTTTGTCATCATCATCTGGGAAAACAGCAGCTTGTAAGGAGAGTTGTTATGAAGTGCACTTAGAAATTAGGTTGTTAAACTGTGCCAATTAATTTGTGGGTTTTTTTCAGTACATTTTCCAAAACTGCCAGGTCTGATTTATTATTTTTTGAAATACTGCTTTTACTTCATTGATTCTCTGCTGCTCTTCTTTATAGGTTTCATAGAAGCCTCTTTGATTTTGTGACTATTCTATTGTATTCTTCTGTCGATACTTGTATACAGTGCAATTAAAAAGATATCCCAAATCTATTCTTATTGATGTCTGCAGAATTTATGTTGCAAACTCCAAGAGGAGCATGGTTGGACTTGAACTTTTGCATAATGATATTTACGAATTCCAACATTTGCATACTGTTGCATACATGATGTTTAATAAGAGATGGATTTTAATATCATTAGGACACTCAGCCAAAGCCCATTGGAATCTAAGGAGAATCAATTAACTCAGTGGATTTTACATAAAATCTTGAAAGCATAATGATTTACCACCTCTTGTAATAAATACTTAAATCTGTGCAATCCCAGTTGTATTTTCTGTATTTATTTTGTAATGCACTGATTAGAAAAATAACAAACATTAAGTTGTATATTGGAATGGTATGAAATTCCTGGTCTGTATTACCACTCTCACAATCTGCCTGAGTACGTTTCAGGTTTTGTGAAGGGTCAGTATTCCCTCAATGCATTTACTAAAATAAAAATGGAATGTTTGCAGATATGCCATTAAAGTACCGTTAAGATTTACAAAAACAACAAAAATAAAACCAACCAATGAAACAAAGAAAAAACAGTGAGGCATGTGCTAGCTTGCTTAGACTATGCCTCTCTGTGTGTTTTCAGTGGAAAGAAATTGATTCGGCTAATCTAAAACTGAAAGCAACCTAAAATGATCTACATGGAGGCTGGGGATGAAAAAACAGTAGGGATAAAATGGAATGAGAGAGACCCTCCCACTGAGTCAAGATTCAGAGTGGACCCCCTTGCCAAAGTGAGCCCCAGACATGACCAACACTTTTTGGCCTAAAGGTTTTAACAGCACTTAAACAATAGTCTAACTTAAACAATTTAACAAAGTATTCTATAAACACACCAACTCACTTAGAAGCCTGTCTTACTACACCTAACATACTTTAGAGTCCAAGAGAGAACATTCCTGGCACACTTTCCACAGCACATTCACACTCGCATGCACACAGACCTAAGGAGTATGTACAAGGTGCAATTCCCCTCGAGTTCAGTGCAGTACTCACATCGAGTGCCTCTGCATCTTCTCAACAGGTGATGGTGGAAGTGAGCTTCCAGGACTGGGGGTAGCAGCCCGGGCTCCATCAGCAGCACCTGCTCAGAGGGTGGTGGCCTAAGGAACCTTTCTGAGATCATGGTGCGGCCTGAGGAGGAGCAGGGAGGGGGATGCACCAGCACTGCTTGCTCTTGAGCTTGGAGTAGGTTTTTCTCAAATATTAACCATCCTTCTTGTGTCCTTTTTTGTCCAGGATCTTACCTCTTGGGACTCTTAGCTCTCTTGTCTCGTGTTTATGCCCCATGCTGTGTGCATTATTATACAGGTAATTCAGAGGGGTGCCCAGCATGATTTCCTGTAGGGGTTTTGGGATTTTCTCCATAATGATTCCCTGTAGGCACTGCCTTGCTTATCTGCAGAATGCTGGTGGTTGAGCCTTGTTTTGTGGATTTTGGGATCCCTTCCTTTCACCCCAGGCTCTGTCACTCCCTCATGGGGGAAGCTGTGGTTTGTGTTTTCAGTGGGACTCACTCCTTCCATCCCTCACCTATGTTTGCTTCAATCTTGTGCCTACCACACAGGTGATGCCTTTGTTAAATAACCACATTAATAGGGGTGTAGGGGCTGGGGTCACCCACTGAAATGGAAGTGCTGTTGGCCCCTGAAAGTGGAAAGTGTATGAGAGAGATTTTTGTGTTTTGATATGCTGTGATCTGGTGAATCTGAAAAACAACTGAAAGACAAGAAGAGAGAGGGAATTTGAGGCCTTCAGGTGTGAGGTGGGTGAGCTCAGATGAGTGCAGTGGGAATTGTGGAAACCTAAATGATGAAGAGAGATTATTTGCAGAAGAAGAGCAAAGCCTGAGAAAGCTTGTTAAAACTCACTTCTGGAAAGGAGAATCTGTGATCAGGCATCTCAGTGGATAATGCATGGAAGCAACATGGTGAAAACTCTTTCCCTGCCTAGCAAAATCTGCTTCAAAGCATCTATGTTCAGACTGGCAAAATTCAAAAAGAATGCAAATATAGTGGTGGGGAGTTATTAAAATCAAACACAAGCCAAAGACAGACCTGCTGAATCCAAGTCTTTAAACAGTTTAACACTGTGGCAATTGAGATTTGGTTTCAGCTCTGGGTTTAGAGATAAGAGTTAGTCACAGAAACTACTCCCATGTTTCAACATAGGATTTAGTACATATCTGTCACTGATTATAATTAATATGGTTCTTATGGAGCTGTTATGCCTAGGCAAATTAGAACTGCAAGTTATTAAGAAGCTGCTTTAGTGTAGGGGATATAGCCTGGAAGATGATGGCACCAATGATTAGGGGTGTTTTTCTAATAACAACAAATAACATGGGGCTTGACCAGATATGTGTGGTTTAAGACTTCAGGAAAATCTTTGAAGTGCACTCTAGGGATCTTCAGAAGTACAGAAATCTGCATTAGTAGTTTTTTTTAAAGCACTGTGAAATATATCTTTACAGTGCCTGAGGTCAATATACAACTCAAATGAGTCACTCGCATTATCTCTCTGAAATAGCCCAGAGCAGCAATTCTTTATATTCTTTAGGAAGATTAGGAAGTAAATAACATTTGGTGCTCCCTGAAAATGCTGCCGAACAGCAGCAGCAAATCCTCCTGCTCTGCCACGCTCCCAGCACGGCTGTGTCTCTGGGAGTGTGTCAGGAGCAGAATCCATCCTCTGTAGGATCATAGAGAGCTGCCATTCAGGAACAGTGTTTAGTCTTCTGTTGCAATAAGCTGCTTAAATCAACGCTTGTTACCAGGCCTGACCTAGTAAAAGAATTAATTTAGTGTGTGCTGAACTGTGAAATTCCCAACAACAAGGGGCACTTTGGATGAAGCAATGGTTAAACCCCCACTAGTGCTGGGTTACGTAACCCATGTCCTGAGCGCGAGGTTAATGTCTGCCTGGGCATCTCCAGGGGCTTTCCTCTGCCTCTGGAGAAAACCACAGCCTGAGCTACACGCAGGGCCACACAAACAAAGGCTTTTACAGCACATCAGCTGCTACCTACATACGTGCCTTATCTTATACGTAATGTTTCTGCAACATGTCGTTAGAGCCGTAGCAGTTCAAAGGCCCAAAAAGCACAGTTGGTTTTCTGGCTTTGTTTTCTGTGCTATGACAGCAGTCCATGAGCTCTAGGACTGACAAAGTTCTGAGACAGAAGATGTCTCTGAACTCTGGCCTGCAAAGCCTCCTTTCAAGCTGGATGAAGATTACCAGAGCCCAGGGCTGTTTGTCTTTGCTAGCATGTCCTGGAAAAGTTCTGCAGCCAAGAATCCTGTGCTGTTCCCCCAGCTGCACGCAGCTCTGGGAGAGTTCTAGCCACAGTTTTTCTTGTTGCCTCTTAATCTGACTCTTGGACAAAGCTGAAGTCTATTTTTTTCAACAGGATCTGAATCTTGATTACACAAGAGCTGCTTAGTCAATGATGTGGGTCTTCAGCTGAGCAGTCTGCCTGAGCCGGGCAGAGGCAACAGCACTACAGTTTGTTGGGCTTGATGCAAATTTGAAAAGAAGGACTCTGCATTTGTCACTTGGTTTCTAACTCTGAATTATTCTATCCACTTCTGCCTCTCCTTGCTGAGCACAGTTTCAGCTGGAGTCTGAGCATCAAGGGACAGCAGTGAGAATAGCCATCAAAGGGGTAGATGTCCTGATGCTCCCCGGTTGCAAAGTCATCAGGAAGAGAACCTGAAGCCACCCTTGAGATTGGCCTTCCCAGGGTTTGCTGATGAGGCATCAGTGGCCACCAATGGACATGCCTCAGGCCAAAGAACAGAAGGCCACATGACAAAGAGTCCTGGCCCACTTGGTGACCTGCTATGCCTTAGTCCTGCAGATGTGGACTGGGGGGTTCCAGCTATCACTGTGTGTGGTTTGTGAATCATAATGTGTACAGGGAGCAGGAGATTGTGAAGAGCTGGCAGAGCTTGGGAAGAGCTTGTTTCTCATCCATACTTACAGGGCATTAACATGGAAAAGTGGAACCCATGACTCAGTCACTGCAAGTCTACATTGTGAATTATTTTACAGTATTTTGCTGGATTTGATAGATACCAGAGGGCCTTCGGCCAACTAGCAAGCAGCCTTCAGTGCACTGCCCCAGGTAACCTGCTCTGACATTGCATTTAACCAGGTCCCCATCAAACCTGACAAGCCTTGACTGTGAGCTGGGAGGCTCTAGGTTTGATAGACACCATGTAATGCTAGGTCAGTTTTTTCAAGGTATAATTCATTAGCTGGACAGCATAACTGTTATGGCTGTTCTGCAACTTTAAATCCTTTCAGAAAGGCACAATAGCATGCCTGTGAAGTTTGACACATAGAATAAAAATTTTATAGGTAATAGATTTTTTTAGACATATTAGCTTTTGTGGCAGCTCCACTACTTTTGGATGAAGTCAAATTGATTGCAATGAAGTACTTTACAAAAGGTTTGCTACACCTGTGAATCCTTGTCATGCAGGAAAGTGTCAGTAAAACAGAATATGAAAGACCATCACCGAAAGAAATAAATTGTTTATTAAAACTATTACCTAATTTGCACTGCTAACAAAATCCTGTGTACACAGTGTTGATTTGTGATATCCAAAGCAAGTACAAAGTGCAGTTGTACCGAAGTCTACCGAGAGGCACAATTGGTTCCTTTTAGGGATCAAACCCCTATGTATAGCTCAGAAGGAGCAAGGATTTATATGATGTAGTGACCACAGCAATATGTGCTTCAGGTGCTTGTAGATTCCAGAGAGGTGTCACATTACGCTGCTAAACTGATGCAGCCATGATTTGATCTTCTTCCTCCAGTTATTTATTCAACACCAAGTGTTGCCCTCCTTGTGCAGTCAAGCCAACAATGGAGGTTTTCTTCTGAGTCACGCGTGTGTGTGGCACATTTGTTCCCCTGCCCTTGCCTCTTGGTTTACTCTGACCGCACACAGCTCAGAGCTCAACATTTTCCTAAATCATCTTAGTGCTCCAGGAGCTGCAGCTTGACTTTTGCTCAGGAGATCCTATTAACTGTACCTGACCAAAGCATTTTCCAAGCGTTTCAAGAATAAAATCATGCTGTTGGAATTTTCTTCCCTGTGGTCACCACCCTGAAGACACTGATGTTGTTCAAATATCAGATGTTTATCTGCTCTGTGTGTCACTGAATAACAGTAGCCCAGATGTGTTTCCAAGCTTTCCTAGGAAGAATTTTAGAGGACCAAATTATTTTACCAACTAATTTTCCTAGGCCAACCTTTAAATTTAAAATAGTTTATTTCCTTTTCCTTGCACCAGACCCTCTATCAGTCCCAACATCTCTGCCTGGATCCCAGTCAGAACTTTCTCAGCCCATCTCTAAAGATTATTTAAGATCCATTAAGGGTTGTGAGGGTAAAAAAGGCTATACAAGCCAGGAAGAAGATATGCTTCCTACAGATTATATGAAATTCAACCTATGCATCCACAGCATTTACAGATAAAAAATTCCACATAGAGACTGCCTTATTTGGAATCTTTTCTGCTGTAATATTTATCTGTTTCATTATAGCTACTTTAGTGTTTTTTAACATTTCTGTCAAAATGAATTGCATCTGATTCACCTAATGTGTACTAATTTGCAAATTAATTCTGTTAACCGAATTAGGCTTAACTGATCTGTGTTGTCCAATTATTCATCTGACTCACCCATCCACAGACAGGAGGAGTAGCCTCAATGGGTTATTGTTCTTTTCCTTTTGAATCACAAACCAGCTGCTAGTTTTCCCCAGCTGTGAGGCTGAGATCAAACATTAGGGCTGCTGAAGATGCTTCACTCCAAATGAGAGGATGAGATGCAGGGAATTTAATGCTGCCTCAAGTGTCACAAGGCAGTGCAGAATGAAATGGCTTGGAAACCACAACAGCATTTCAAGGCTCTATTTGGTCCCAGCTTGAGAGTGTTTTCCTGTGTACTGTGACATCTGTGCTGGGCTTCACAGTGAGTGTTACAACTCTGAATGTGTAAAGGAGAGTGGGACAAACAACCAGGCCCACTTATGGCCTCCATTGATGAAGCAGGCTCAAGTATGACATAATGATACTCCCTCAAAATTCAAAACAAGAGGGAGTTTGGTGAGATTTTGGTCTCCCTTGCCTCTTCATGAATGCACAGAGCATGGCCTGCAGGGACGTGAAGACTTAAGGAGGAGCTGTTCCTGCCTTGTTCCAGGTGTGAGTAGGAAAGGTCACACTAAGATGCTTTGGGATGTGCAGGTGGATCTGTGTCAGACTGAGGCTTCCCTGACCAGCTTTTCCAGCAGAGAAACCTGGATCTTAAATTTTAGCCAGAAATTAGTTTTCAGGTAAGTGATAGCATCTTGGGGTATTTAAAATATAGCTCTAGTAAAGGGTAGTTCCAGAGATTAGGAAATCAACCTTTAGTGTTAGGACCTTTCCATCCCTTGCAACTAGTTTTACTCTTTGCCATGGGAGAGCTATTTTGGCTGGTACCTTGAGCAGAGGGAAACACAGCAGGCACCTCAAATACATCTCTATAGTTTGAGTTGAGGTTAAAGCTAAATCTAAGAGGCTAAGAGGCTTTTGTCATTATTCCAGTGCAAAAGGAACAGCTGATCTGAGTCACAGACAATGTGAAGGATCACCATTGAATAAAAACCCTGAATATGATTTATCTCAGTTTCTCTAAGCCAACAGCACCTTACCTATGCTGTCACATGCTTCTGAAGTGGATCCAAATCTTATATGTCCTCCTAAGGCCACCCTTAGAGATCTCAGTAAAATACTAATTTTCAATGCTGCTTTCATACGAAAAGCTGAAATTAGCAGTGAAGTGTATTGATTTTTAAAAGTGAAAATCAAGTCTCGAGGGAGTCTGGCACTGATGAGCCTGACTGCCATTGCTGTCTCCAGAAGGGAATGGTGGCTCATGGCTGTAGAATGTTCCTCACTTGTGGCACAATCTCAGGGGGTACAAGCCTTGACCTGCAGAGTTTTCTGGGCATTCATCTCGAAGGGAGGAGGCACTTGAAAATCATTGCAATGCTGGGCTAAACACCTTCAGTTCTTGATACTTAGATTTTTATTTTTTTGTTTGTGTTAGAGGGTGTTCTGTTGCTGAAAATCTCTTCTTAAGAGCCTTAATAGAGATGGATAGCAATTTAAAAACTGCATAAAGGAAGATATTTTCGTAAGTGAGAGAATTTATTTACAATTTTCAAGATAGAAAATGTATTTCAAATTCAATGATTGCTTCTCTTCCTTAGTTTGTTTAAGCAACATCAACATAGCTCAGAAAAAATGCAGGAGTGATCCCCAAAGTGTCTTTGAAAATACCATGTTTTTCTGCTCTGAATACTGCAGAAGCTTCTCAGAACAACTTCTTAATTAAAACAACAAAATGTGCTACTCACCACAGAATTGAAGTGGCCTCCTCTTTGCCTTCTAAATAGGAATTATGATTTCAGCTTCTTCATCACCACTTCTACTAAGAAAGAATCAAATGCAATCAAGTCTGAAAGACCATAGGAATCTCAGATTAATACAATCAGTCTGCCAGTAGGGAGACTTCTATTTTTTTGGTATAAAAATAGCAAATAATAATGCCAAGTAGGTCCTTTTTATTTTATTTTATTTTTAAAATTTTTATTGCCACTTGCTTCACACCATTAAATGCTTGGAAGAAAGATACAGGAACTGCAACTATTATGGTTTAACTTTAGATGAATGTACTCGTCAGAATATAAATGAAATCCTATATCACTTTGCTCATTTTGTTTTGTTTTCCCCATCCTAAATGAAATTACAGAGAATTAAATTTTTGAAGCATGACCATTGCACAGAGAATTATTCAGCTAAGATCTGGCCACCTGCAAGAGGTTCTCTCCTCCCTCCCCTTAAGCTTGTTATTTATTGTCTCTGTTACTAATTAAGTTTCCTGACTTAAACTTAGTTTGCAGATGATGGATTTTAAAGAATATTGCAAGGGACAGGACATCAAGGTCAATATTTGAAATTGGCAGAGAAGTAACCTTCAGAGGGCTCATGCTCTGTGATAGCACAGGACAGGGAGAGGCTGTGAGCTGAGTGGACAGTCTTGTTAGCGGCTTTTGTTGGTTTTTAGGAGGTTTTTGGGGGGTTTTCTGGGGGTTTTCACAGTTGTTTTTGGATTTGGGTTTTTTTTTCTCCAACCTTAAATCACAGCCTGCAGCAAATAGCACTTCTGGCAGTGACACCATAGTTACGAAAGTTAAAAGCCTTACTCATTAAAAGCAGCACCTGGTGTGTGAAGGGCTTCCCTAGGCATCTGGGAAATGCTTCCAGGGTGGAAAAACAATATATTTTCTTGCAATCTAAAGGTAAACTGACAAGGAGCACAAGGGAGAGGGAAGCAGTATAAGCATTTCAGATAAACATTGACTGCTTTATTGCTGACTGAGAATGTAGAAAGGTGCTTTGCAGTGCTGAATGGAGAAGAGTCATAATTGCATCCATGGCTAATTCTGCAGCAGTGAGGTGCAGTACCAGCTAATCTTTCATATGTATAAAATGGAAAATTCCACTTCAGTCCAGTTCTGGTGCTAGATCTACTTTAAATAGCTATTTTCTCCTCCATTAGACCTAATGACTTCATTACAGTCTCTTGCAATGTAAGACACTGCTTGGAGCAAATAGGGTGATTAGAGTACAGTCCTCCACTGGTTTTGTGGTTCAGGGCACCCTCTCAGGGGCAGTTTCACCATTTGGCCTGTGGGGCTAGGAATCATAAGAGGAGTATTCTCTGAGAATGAGCCCAGGGTGAAAGAGCAAAAATTATTTTAGACTACATGTACTTTTGGTGGAGTCTCTCCTTCTGAGACATCTGAGCTGTTTGTTCAAACAGACTGGACAGTTTCCTTCCCTGACTGATGTGGTGGTGCTAGCATTTTTCTTCTTTGACTTCTACAGTACTTTTCCTTTTGACATGACAAACTCAGGCTCTAACTTGTGATCAGCTCAGAACTGCTCAGGCAGTTGGACTAGATGATCATTGTAGGTCCCTTCCAACAGAAATAATGTATTTTATTGTATTGGATTCTATTCTACTTTATTCTGCTGTATTCTAGATCCAGGGTGGCACGTCCAGGGCTGGGAATCTGATGATTGTTGCCAGAGGCTTATTTGCAGCATCAGCTGCTGTCACAAAGATACACAAACTCTTGGCTGGATCTTCAAAGGCTTGTGTAAGACTTCTTCCTATGAAATGCACGTGGCTGGCACTAGAGCCTCGAGAATCTTCCCTAAGAAATCGAATAAGTTGTAATAATTATGACTCAGTCATACACAAAGCTATAGCCAGGATGACAATCTGAAACAAACTTGGAATCACCATTCAGCTGGTTTACAGAACATTCCAGTAACTCATGCAGTACATGCAGAACAACACAGGTATTTCAGGAGGTTTTTGCTCCATACTTGCTTGTGCTATCTTGGTGTTTATCTATGCAAAGTCTCTGTTTTTCACACTGAGATTAAGTGGACGGAATCACTCATTTCAATCACTCCTACATTAGTAATAATTCAGCTCTCCCCAGCAGGTTGATTAGGTACCTGGATAAGACAGCTGTAGGATCTGCTGCGACAGGAGAGAGTGACTGCTGAAGCACTGCTGTCCATGGAGGTGGTTCATTTGGGAAATGTCAGCAGTGGGTGAGATGGAAAGATGTGTTTGAGAGCTCAGAAGCTAATGACGGGACACGCTTTTGCTACAGGAGAAAGCAGAGGACTTGGAGTAATTGTTGCTGTTTTTATTCCAAGTCATTGCTCTTTATTGGATTAGCCAAGCTAAAATCCCCTCTAAATTAATGCTCAGGAACAAAACGTTTGTAATAAAAGAAATAATATTTACATAATTAAATTTGTTTGTCCTCAAATTATCTGATCTCCTTTGCTGTCACAGCGAGTCATATTTTAAAATGTACATACTTTGATGCTACATTCAATTCCAGCATATACAGATTTAAGTTGCCACTGAAATACTGAAACAACCATTTTATGCTTTTGTGAGGAAAACTAAATAAGGGACTTGTATAGATTTACTCTGTAATATACAAATAGGGAAAAAAATAGTTTCATCTGTGGTATTCATTGAGATACAGTGATTACACTGACTCTAGTAATTGTCAGCAGCCAAATTACCTTCATGGGAATGCCCTGGGATAGGACATGGAGAAGAGAGGTCTGCCTTCCATCTTCTTGGTCCCAGACTGGCACCAGTCTTACACAAAGCATCTGTGTCTCAATTCCTTTGTCATACTGCAAGGGAGGTAATACTGGCCTCCCTCAGAGCAATCTCATGAAAATGATGTTTTTATTTGTAAAGCCCTCTGAGAACTGTCAAAGGGACTTGCCTCCCCTTGTCTCTGTGTAAAGATCTGTGCACAAAAGATGGCTCAAAAGGAGTTTGAAGGGCCCAAGAGATGGAGATCTGAGGTAGCTATGGAGTCTCAATGGGTCAGTGGGGGAAATTCCATATGGACCAATAAGCAAAACAAATAAAGCCAAACCAAGCATTTGTTTGGCAGTTTTTAGTAGTTTGCAGTACTTCTAGAAAGGATATTACCCACTCAAACAGATAAACTTTTTCTGGATGTGATACCTGACTTTGAGGGCATATTAGATTAAATGAAAAAGTACATCAGCTCACATATCACATGGGGCAGAAGGTATTTAATTTATTGAACCTCTAAAGGTTGCACCATGTTTTGAAATTTAGAACTGAACTTATAGCTTAGATTGAATCTGACTGTACTTCATGACAAAAAGACTGATCATAGCATAAGAAGGGCAATTTGATATGTTTTCATAACAATATTTTGTTAGTGTTAATAGGCAGCCAAATGCCAAACAGAAGATTAATTGAAGCAACAGTCAGAGAAGAGCTGAAGTTTGCCTTGGAAGTCCTTAATGAGCGAAATACAAATTGTGCATCACTCGCAGTGATAAAGACCCATAAACATTTCTGGGATGAAACAGAAGAAAAGAGATGTTCTTACATTTAAACAAAGGGAAAATTGGGAAAGAAAGGTTTTAGTAATAAAAAGGCAGAAGGAGGAAGCATGACAGGCTGTGGGAATAGGATTTTCTCTAGAGATGGTTTTTAGTGTTCTGAACATCTGATGCCTTCAGTGTTTTGTACTACTCAAGTTCTGGATCCTGAGCTACCAGTGGTCATTCATGACACGGTACCTGTCTGATCCATTCATTCCAAGCACATTCCATGGCACATTCAGGGTAACTTGTCTGCCTGAAGTAGCTCCTTGGTACATGTAGGATACCTGCCTGTGATGCAGGAGAGGAACATGAAGTTGCTGCTTCTGCACAGGGGAGTTGCAGCCCACCTTCCTCCTGAGGGGCAGTGTGTGCCGTCCCTCTCATGGGGCAGGATTTGCCTACTGGGAAAATTCTGCCAAAAATCCAAACTTCTTCACTCCTCCAAAGGCTGGCAATGCAGTTACCAATCACCCCAAAAGACCAAACAGATGGAACTTTGCAAATACCAGAGAAAAATCCAGTGCTACTGCTCAGCAGTCATCAGCAGTGATGATGGCTTTGGGTTGGGCAGTGGAGTGGGTTCAGAGCATGAGGGATGGCACAGTCCAGCCACAAAGGCAATCCAGTCTGCATTTTTTTCTCCAGATAGGTAAGAAATATGGGGTTTTTGGGGAAAAAAATATTACTGCTTAGAAAAGTAGACGTTCTAATTTTCTTACTTTTGATGAGGTGTTTTAGTTAAAGGTTAAGGCTTATATAAAATTCTGACCCTGCAGAAAATATTTGCTCCTGAGATCCAATTTCTACTCAATTTTCCTCAGCAGAACAACTTCAGGCCTTGCATGGCAGAGAAGTAACACCTATTAAGGTTCAGTGGCAGGAAGTGATTAGCTTAGCAAAAATGTCACAGGGTACCTTGCTTGCAGGCATGTGTGTAGGGTAACAATTCAGGGACAATCAGTTAAAGTCCAAAACAGGCAACTTCTTGATCAATGAAAAAACACACTCAGAAAATTAAATTGCTAAAAGTCAAGCTTGGTCATTCATCTTCTACAGAGCATGAGGGAGTAGCAAAAGCAATAGAAAAAAAGCTCCCTGGCCTCTGAAGGCCTGCTCCCTGCCCTGCCCTAGGTTTCCTGCTAAGTGCCCTCTGTGCCAGCTCTTGCAGGTGTGTGAGGCTGGATGCCAGCATTTTCCTAAGGGACCCCATGTAATGCACCCACTTTTCCTGCTGTGACTAGAAGAACTTCCAAGCTTTTAATCTCAGAAACTTCTGGGGTGGTGAGGGGAGAGGAAAGGAGCAGAAATGTACTGAATAGACAGCAAAGCCTTTTGAGGTCTGGCTTGGTGATGGAGGGGAGACAGTGGCAGCCACTGCAGCCTGCTGGCCTGCCTGCTCCCCAGCTTCCCCTCCCTCTTTCTGGGGTGAGGGTGTGGGGCTCTGCTGCTCGGTGTGGGCTGGCCTCTGCCTGCCTGCTGCCCTGTGAGCGTGGAGTGGAACACCCATCCTGAAGGACTCAAAAGCTTAAAGCTGCTTAAAGTCAGTGTGCATTGGCTTTGGAGGTGGCTGCATGGGATGGAGAAGAGGGATGATGGATATGCTCTTCAAATAGATGAATATTTATACAAAATATGAACACATGAATGAGTTATTGACAAGCAGTGGAGTCAGGGCACATAAGGTGCTCCTACCAGTGTGTGCCTATTTGTACTCTGGCATGAAAATGGGGGTGTTACTTTCAGTGATTATTCACTCAATGCCAGCTAAGGTGCCTCTGTACACTGCTGCACTCAGAGCACAGACATGTCTTCACTCTCTGACTTAATGTTTATCAACACACGGGGCCCTTGGGAGCCCATGGAATACTCCTTGGGAGGCTGTGAAAGCTGATGAAAACAAGCAAGCTTGTATATACCCACAGCAATCCTTGTGTTTGATGTTTCTAGAGGAAGCTTTCTAAAACAGGACTGACTGGCTACCACCTCCTTTGGGCTGACTGTTGGATGTCTGCTGGGGATCTGTCTTTGTTTGTTGTGTCCATGTCTTACGAGAAGAACATGACAGAATGGGGATTTACACAACAGTGAATGCCTACCTGCTTTTTTTAAAAAAAATAAAATTTCAAAAGGAAAGTTCTTTTGGATTAAAACCAATTGTTAAGGGAGGAATAAAGGAAGTTGTTTACAAAGTGTGGGTCATTGGTTGACGAGAGAAGAGAAAATAGAATTTATGTAATAGGTCACACTGTTCAAATTTCAGATTATGACTGTTTAGGGGAAAATTTTATCAGCAAAATGTTTGCAGAAGAATATCCAGATATTGGGGTTTGTTTGGATAATAAATAATGAGAAATTTTCCTGCATGAAGAATTAACGATCCTAAATGAAGAAACAATGTCAAGTCAGAACATCAGCTGCTCAACTAATTAGCTTAATGGATTTGGCTCTCTCTCTAGAAAAGAAGTGGTTCTGCATAATTTTTCCTTGTGGTTTTTTGCTTGTTTGTCTTGCTGTTGTTTGGTTCTTTTTAATTCCACATATGAGCAGTGTTAATTTTAATCTGATTTTTCTGATCCTGCGTTGTCTCAATACCTCAAAACTTCTGTAGAACATTTTCATATACAACAAAAAACCAAGCCCTGCTGACATTAGACCATAAGACACAGTTTTAGTTTTATGCCCATTTGGGCAGTGGAAGCCTAAGAGGCTTTGCCAATTTTGCTGGATGTATTCACATTTTGACCTTTCTTTGCTATGAAACTGATAAATATAGCAAAATTGGTTTTCACACCTTCGGGGTAGATAATGTTCTGATTGAAATGCTTCTCTGAGGCATGTTCTTTTTTTGTTTTATGAACTTTCTCCCCCAGCTAGAAAGAAAAATAGAAATCTTCCTGTCCTAACTGGTTTGGAGAAGCAAACAAGAAGGGATGCAGATGTTTAGAGAGGTTACAAGAAAATGCCAGCATATATGTTCTCTTTATCCTTAGGAAAGTTAGGAAAAGATACAGAGCCTTTGAACTACATCATCCATTGAAAAAGAAATGCATTTCTTCCAAAAGGAAAAAATGCCAAGGAAAAAAGCAGCAAGAAGAGGCAGTAATTTCCACCACAGACAGTGCCTGAATAAGGCAAGTAGTCAGGTGATGTCAGAAGAGCAAAACAAGAATCATGGAGTGAAAGACAACAGAGTAGATCAGAAGAGGAGGGCAGTACATCTAGTACTGCAGAGTGGAGATCCCCTATTTACAGAACATTAATCAGGCAGTGATTGATTTTTAAGGAAAGGCTGGGTACTGTGGATAAAGGAGCATTACTATAATAATGCAGATAAACTGGCGCCCTGGAACCTGTCTGGAGAAGTGTTCTGTGCTTGCTTAAATAATGGAGATAAGGTAATGAAAAGCTCTGGGATGCTGGAATCAGCCTTGGGCTGCAGGCAGAGGGCACAGGGCTGTGCAGGAGCAGCCACATGGACAGGGAGAGGGAATAGGGCAGATACAGCCTCAGAACAGGATCACTTTTTCTTTTCTGAAAGTTTGGTGGAAGGAGAAAAAAGTATCTTTGCTTTCAATAAAACTGAAGGTCCTCTGCTCCAGTGGGAGGTGACCTTTTACAAGGTGAAAATAGCTCATTTCTATGAATGGAGCAGATTTATGGCAGTTGCTCTATTTTGAATGAAGTAGCACAATTTTATGGGAGGGAGAGACTGAAGCATGAAATATTGGTGGGGCAAGACTGTGCACTATTTCTGTTCTTCACTGACAATCAGAAATTGGTAAGTTACCCATAAGACAGTTTTCTTTTTCATTACCTTGGGGCTTTTTTGTGAAGAAAAAAATTGCTATAAACCATGGTATTATGTATACATAGAGTATATATCTATCTATAAAACATGTAAAGTGGAAAAAAAAGCCACTCACGATAACAGAATCAACAAATAAAAAATCAAAATATTGAACAAAAGAGAAAAGGGAAATGAAAAGAGAACAAAACTCTGAAGTGTAGTTTCAGTTCTGTTGCATCAATCATTTGAACTGAGTGACTGGAAATGGAATCAGACAAATGTCTTTTTGCCAAGTTTATCCTTTCCTACAACACCCACTACCAGTAAATGCAAGGTACATGTTCCAATGGGGAGCTAAGGGGCTCTGCCTGAGCAGTCACATGTGTCTTCAGGGAGGTGGTGGCTGCATATGAAAATAATTAATGTCCTGGGGAATGGAGAAAAAAAATTCTGGCTCCAGCAAATGCTCTTTGTAGGCCCTGCATCGATGTCTCCAAAACAGTTGTCCCAGTTTACCTCAACTTTGAGACTACATTCACTGATGAAGAGAGTGAGCAGCCATACTCTATGAGCAATGAGGGCTAATACAAAGCCAGCAAGAGATGGTTTGTCTGTCACCTCTTTCCCCCACATGGTCCTGGGAGAAACTAAGGCTTTGAGGTTCCACAGGATATCTACAGCTAGGTCCCTCCCTTTGTCCAAAGCCTTCAACAGCAAGCTAAATCCAGAAAACATTTATGCTTAAAACAAACAAATAAACAAACAAACAAACAAAATGAAGTCCTCTATGATATGATATCCGTGTAGGCAATGAGCAGAGAAGAAACGAAATGGTTGCATGAGCTGCAGTGCTGTGTCTGGAGATGAATATCTGGGTACCTGAAGTCCATCAGAGCCTGACATCATCCACAGGCTCTTGTGCCACTGGGTAAGGACAGAAGAGCACATCTCTACAGCCTCACACAGGTACCCACAGCCTGCCAGCTGCCATGGGGAAAAGCTCCTATCACAATCCCTAATTCCATACATTCAGTTTCCACACAGCTGGCAATGTCTCCTGAGGCACTGTAAGTTTGTGGATGCAGGTGTTGTCCATTGGGGTGCTCTTACATTTATTATAGCAGAGAGAGGTTTTAAGTTTGGTCTGAAAATGTGGCACTTAGCTAAAAATCTGTCTTTTTGTTGAGTTATTTTGAATGACAGAGATGAAGAACCAGGAAAAAACCTAACACCTTCCTCTATCAGGCTAGTTTCAGATTTCAAAGACCCACTAATCTGTTTCCTTTATTCTATCAGTAAAACTGGTTTCCTGAAAAGCACTAAGAATGCACAGGCTGGCCTTGTGCTTACCACTCAACATCAATCCAGAGAGGGAGAGATGATCTGCACCATGGATTCCATCAAAACAGGACAATTTTGCCCTCCAGTGCTTTTCCAGAGCTGTGTCTTTCTCTAGGGATGGCTCCACAGAGCACAAGGGGCTGTGAGGCTGAGCCAGAGAGGTAAGGTGGAGAGTGGGAAGGGATGCTCATTGCTCAGCTCTGTTGAGTCAAATATTCAAATAAAAAAAATATAAGCACCCACCGAGAAAATCACATTTAATTAGAAAGGAATAAAATGAACATGTAGCATAAAAAGAAGACCAGAACTGTTGCAGAAAGGAAGCAATCCATCTGAGAATTCTCGGAATGATTATTATTAATAACACTGAGCACTTACGTAGCATTTTTTGGGTCAAGTTCATTGCTGTAAATCATCACAAATGTGGAATGTAGGTTATTCTTCAGCATCCAATTGTCATGTCTAATGTATGTTAGTTTAGTTATCACTAACACATGATAAGGGGGTCAATTCTGTTTTTGTTATAGAAGGGCTTTCCCCTCTATCCTGCAAATAATAATCTCACCATTTGTGGATCACCTGTGTCTATTTCCTGGCATATTAAGTATGGAATAAAATGTAGAGAACCTAATATGGAATAGCTATTTTCATCTCCAGTGTAGTTTTCAAATATGCTCCTTTATGCAAAAGGACATTTTAGACAACTATTTTATACTTTGGTTTCAACAAACATTATGTTCTCTACTCCAAGCCCCAGAACCCTGTGTGAAACAGCATCCACTCTCTTTAGTCTGGAAAGCCTGAATATGAACCCACCAGCAGTCAAGGTATAACACCAGCCAGGTCCATGGGAAACCAGGCACTCAAATAAGTACACTTAGTGCACCACCCTGTAAAACCCATGACCCACACAACTCTGCTTCCCCTCCTCACTTCCAAGGCTGGCAGCTTGAGCAGATCCTCAATCATTAGCAGCCATGATCATCTGCTGGGCACTGCACTTTCTGCAACACCTTTGATAGTTAGAATTCCCCTCTCTGATCTGATATCAAGGGTGTGCAGCCTCAGCTGGTGATCTATTTCATTCACACACATTATTTGCAGTGCATTGTCTTAATTCAGTTACTGTTGAAAATTAATACAGGTCAAAGCAAGATTTTACATAATGATTGTTTTCCAGACACACTCTGGAGACTGATGCATCATCTACCCTGTACAGACAAGTTGTTTGTGTAAGCAGGAGATCAGTTAACAGGTTGGAAAAACAATTGTGAAACAGCTATTTAAAAAAAGAAAATCTGTTCATGCTACAAATAGCATCAATAAGAACATTCCTGAAATAAAGGTGTATTTTCCTGGTGTAAATGTGTTTGAGAGTTTGAAATGTTTGGGAAAAGGTGGGTTGGTAGCTAGCATATTTCAGATTTCTTTAAATTTTATTTTTATTTTTTTGTTTCTGATGATTAAATACGAGTCAAGGCAGAAAATTCCTGAAAACACAAAACCAAACTGCGTGCTGATTGTTTTTAAGCTTTCCTAAGCTGATGGAGTGTCATGTTGTTTCCAGCTGCTCGGTTCCCTCGGAGAAAGGGCACGTCTGTGCAGCACGCGCTGAATTCAGGTGACGCTGACAGGCTGCAGCCATCAGGAGGTTGAGCTGGCTTTTGGGCAGCCCTGGTCATTCCTGTTGACAGCGTGTGACCAGCCAAGTTGGGCAGACGTGCAGCTCCACGCCCCGCAGCCAGCCGGCTCAAAGGGTGCTCGCTCCCTTGCTTATGCTTCTGAGTTCTTTTCCCTCATATGAGAAACTGCTCGAAACAGGAGGAAAAACTGATTTGAAGGGGGTGTCCTGCGGCTGCTGCACTAACCTGAAAAAGAATAAGGATTGTAGGGAGAGGCGCTTCATGCTATAATATATTTGCAGCCCGCATTTCCATGTTCACTTCAACAATGAAGTACTGGCGGTGCCAGTAAGCTGGGCTGGGACCTTGGGCTCCTCTCTCATGTGCTCTCCAGACCCCCCTGAGGTCCCAGTTTGGGTTTCTGTCTCCAGAGAGAGTAGCTGAGCCTCCAAGCGGCCATGACCCCACAGCTGCTGGGAAAGCTTGTGCTGTGTGTGCTGCTGCTGGCTGGGAGTGAGGGGGAAGCACCGTGGGCTCTTGGGTTGTCCCCTGCAGCGGATGGCTCACCAGATTGTGCAAGTGACCTCAAAGGAATTGTCTGCCCAAGAATTATAACATTCATCTAGGCAGGCTGAACTGAATTGCATCCATGTACACACACACACACACACAAGGTGTTTTCATCAAATTTCCTAAATTGTATACTTCCTAAATTTGTATAAACATAATTTGTTTTGTATTAATTAATCAACTGTGTTTTCCAGAATGAAGTTGCATTTCTTTTACAAGTTTGTACGAATATGCCCAATTTTGGATGGACTGTTTGTACTCTGATTATTGATTATAATCACCTGGTTTTACATTATTTTCCACTAAGATGGGTACTGGACATCATTGGGCTGGATACCACCCACCCTGCCAAACTGCCTGTGTGCAGCAGCATCTGCCCTCTCAGCATCAGTAAATTCAGACTCCGAGAGCCTTGTCCTGTGTTACAGCAGTTGTCCCTGTGTGACCAAACAGAATGGGTTTGTTCAGCCCCCCCAGGCATAGGTACTTATTTCAGGGTAAGATGGGCTGCCATCTGGAGTTGTTATCTTTCTCCATTGAAAACAAGGCTCTGGAGAGCTTAGATATATTAAACACTACGGGTTTTAGTTTGGTTAAGAGAAAATGAGAGGAATCCTGCCTCAGGTGCTTAGGCTTCATAAGTCACAGGTGTTGAAAATAAACCTGTTCTCCCCTATAACAAATGACAGGGCACTATTATTGATATTCCTCAAGGTACTGACAGGAGAAGTGGAACCAATTTAGATCACAAGGTGCTGCACAGAGAATCTGTCACCATGTTTAGACATCGGCCAGCACAGTAGAAATACCAAATGGGAATTCATCACAAGACTCATCTTGGTAAGTCAAAACTCTTTAGACTCTCTAAGGGAGTGTTGAACTTAGAGCACTGTTCAAATTTATGATTTATTAGTTTCCTGTTTATACACTAAATAGCATTTCAGAAAAAACTTTTTTCTCCTCCCTCAGAAATGGTAAATTTTAATTCTAAAATTGCTTGGCTCCATCTTGTATCTTATCAACACAATTCCAACACAACATCACAATTACAAAAATAAACTTCTGGTGCTTTTCCCCATGCCTATTGCTATGGACTAGTTCTACTGCATTTAGTAGGGCTGTTAAAGGTAGCATGTGACCTTGTAGACACCACACAATCTGATGCTTGAGCTAAGGAACTGCTTGCCAAAGTTTCCTTTTTTTTTTCTTCCTTGAGTACAGGTTTGCTTCCGAAAGATTATCACCTGAAACCAGTGAGTCTCTTAAAAGCACCTGAAAACTGAGTTAGGAGACCTGAATTCATATTTCAGGTGATGAGGCATGAGGGAAAAAAAAAACCTGAACCAAAAAACATAGCTGCAAATCAGTAATTGCTCAGTTTGGTCCCACTCCTACACACCCATACAGCCTCAGTAACTTCGGATATGCACCTTCAGTACATTAAAAAATTGAAGAAAACGATAAACCCAGAGATATTTCCCACTCCCTTCCTACCCTCACTCCACAATTTTCCAAAGAAGAATCAAATTATAACAATTTTGCCTTAGTGACTGGGGCAGGGAAAAAAGCTTCCTCCAAAAGATGTCCTGAGCAGTTTATGCTGCATTGTCACGGAGAATTGCAGATAGCTGCTCATTTCTAGACAGGCAGTGTGTGTGTGCCTCTGTGCAGGAGGCAGGGAGCTGTAGAGCTGTACCTTTGTCCATGCAGTGCCCAAGCTATCAGGAAAGAGGAGAGCAGAGCAGATTCATGTGGTCATTCATCTCAGGGATGTCTCATGCTGAGGGTCTCTACCTGCCTGTATGACCAACATCACCTGTTTCAAGGTAAAATAATATCACGAGTGGAAAGCATCTCTGTTTTATTTCTGCTAAGTGGTTTTCCTATTCTACTAAGGTCTGTTTCTACCAAGATATCAAAGACATGAGCAGCAAACTTTCCTGCTGAGCACCAGTAATTTTAAACTAAATTTACAATGGTTTTGATCTTCCAAAAGTATAGTTTTAAAAAATAAATGAGCTGAATTGCTTTTATTTAGCTCTACCCCTGACTTTATTCACATATATTGAATGGTTCTTGAACAAGAATTGACTGATATTCAGTATCTTAATTTTAGTTGCAATGGCAGAGATGGGGCAACCTCACCTCAGAGAGACTTTTCAGTGGAGTTTTTGCCCAGGATAAATGGCCTCTGAAGAAGGGACACCATGAGTTTCCAGAAGGTTATAGCTGACGATGAAAGCATTGATCTTCTTGTCAAATTTGATCCCAACTCCAAATACCCAAGGAATTAGAGATTCTCAATAAAACAAACAGAAGTTACTACTAAGTTTTGTTTTAATATTTTCTTCCCCCAATATCATTCATGGAAGCAATAGGACTGTTGTGCAACTCCTGGACAAATGCAAAGGTCAGCTTAAAGCAGAGTGTTAGCATGGAAAATTACAGCACAAACTGTTCACACCCTTGTAGGTTATGGGCACACTAAATGCTGAGTCTTCAAATAGAATGACTCAAGGAAAATTACCACTGTATCTGGCATCCACATGTACTGTAAGTACTTTTTGGGATTTTGCCATCCAAACTTGGTCCTGCATAATACTTAAATGAAGATGGCATAGGTGTGATACATTCCTGGGAAGTTTTACAAGTGAGTTTTCTGCTCCAGAGATTTTCTGAGGGGCCTTTGCAGGAACACCAGAGGCATGTAGCTTGCCAGAAGACTTTTACTTGATAATTCTTGATGCTTTCATCACCTACTTCTAAAAGTTACCAAAGGAATGACTGAACAACCCAGATCTGTGTCTGTCAAAGCTGTTTTGTCTGCCTGTTAGATGGTTGATAGGTGAGGATGACCTGCTGCTTCCAGGGCAACTTCCTGGGGACAAGACAAACAGTATTTCTTCCCCTGGATCCAGAGGTCACAAGAGACAATGCATTTAAACAGGCTCTGAGACATCCTTGTTTGAAATTCCACCTGAAATTCTTGTGTCATGGTTATCATTGTTATTATACCCAGTGTTTAACATCACTAAGCCATGGCCCAAGCAGCCAACACCTCCCTTTGTGGGCACAGAGCCAAGCACCTCATGTCATCCTGCAGGGATAGCTGCTGGTGGCCAGGGCAGGCGGGGCGAGCAGGGTCGTGATGCTGGGCAAGGGGCTGTGCAATGCCTTGCTGTGCATGAAACAGGCACAATGAGGGGCTTCTTGCTCTCCAGCTTCTCCCTGTCACCTGAGTGGGCCATGGGTCCAGACAGGACTTTTTCTGCTGTGTGGGTTCAGTGCCAGGACCTTGGCACAGGATGGTGATTTCAGCCACCTCAGTGTGGCTGAGAGCGGGCAGGGGCACCTGGCTTTCACAGGCAGCTGCTTATGAAAATGCTCCCATTTTGCTTCTGAATGCCTGCCTGCCCTTCAGCTACCTCTGGAGAGGCGAGCAGATGGGTGATCAGGTGCATCTGTGTTTTAATCCCTTGTTAAAAGGAACACACAGGCTTTGAAATATTCTGTTTTAAGCAAATGGCTGCAAATAAGGTGTGAAGCCCACAGTCAGGATATGCCCCTCACTCTGCCCTTTTTACTTCTCTCACCCTCGTGGTACCTCCTGCACAGCTGCCTCCTCTCCCCCCATTATTTTTTTAATTTTCCGGTAGGCATATCAATTAGACGAGAGCTTTTCCTTTTAAACGTTGGGATTTTCACTCGGCCTGCTAAGGCTGTCAGGTCTCGTTTGCTGCTGAACAGTTCATGCTTTGGTGCTGGACAATGCATGAATGTTTAAATTGCCTGAAATGTCTAATTGAATTATCCTCAAATTACACATCAAAATAGGGGAGGCTGTCTCTGGCTCACAGGCTCATTCAATGGGATGTGTCTGCCATGCTGCTGCTTTTCTTTATATTTTCTTTTCTGCTTCCGACTAGGCCTGTGTTAAATGAAACTTAAATATTGAAAGCATTTCTGTTTGCATGTGCAGGGGGAAGTGATGCCGAATGTAAAGGGAAATTTATTCACGTTACAGCTCTGAGTTCTTTTTGTGCTGCACAAAAATGAATTCATGAAATTTATATCAATGCATAGGGAAGGAAAACAGCCAGCTGCTATTTACAAAGAAACTTCCTTTCTCTTTCAGCCACAGTGATATATCATACAAAATACTTTCAGGAGATATATAAAAATACCATTTAACTATTTTTTTATGAGAGCTCACAGATTAAGGAAACCAACTGCCATAAAAAAGATTTGATATATCTAGTCAGTACACATGATAAAATCAGCTTCCTAAAGCCTTGCCATAATACAACAAGGGAGAAATTTAAACCCATGGGATTTTCTTCTCTAAGTTGCTACGGGAGGCAGAGCTGGGTCCCCATGCATCATGTCTGCCCTGTCCTGCACCCTCCCCAGAATCCCTGGAGGCTGATCAGGACTCTTGTCAGTGCAATAATGCTTCTCTCATGGTTGTAATATTTTTATAGGATTTAATAATACATGATACAGGGGTCTAACTACCTCCATCCAGCCTCAATCATTTTGTTACTGAACCTTAACTTGTCCAATGACTGCCTGAAACAAGGGCTCAGAGTAGGTGCTGCTGCAGTGTGTCCAGCACTTGCACCATCCCTCCTCCCCTTGAGGGACTGCACACTCCATCAAGGCATTGGTGCCTCCCCCTGTGGCTCCCAGGACATGCCACGTGCTCCGTGTTTGCTGCTCAGGTAAGGAGCCCATGCCAGGGCTCACAGCCCTGCCTGGGTGCTCACACCCACACGGGCTGGGCTGGCAGGACACTCAGTCCAGCCAGGAGAACAGCCAGTCCCCATGGATGTATCTAACTGTGCCCTGGCGCAAGGCAGAAGCAGCAGGACAAGAGTTGAAGTGTTGCAGTGGGTGCCTTTGTTTTAACTAAAGCCAAAAGTAAAACAAGTTCAGAACACGCCAGCTATCTTGGTATTAATATTCTCAGTATTTCTCCCTGAATACTAAAAAACTTAGTTTCAGGGCACTTTCAAGGGCAACTTCTCTGTAAACTCATAATTGGACAACTGTTTCTGTGCTATAAATATGGTGAAGACATTGCAGTTATGAAAGAACCTTAAGGAAATGGCTTAGATAAAATCTTTATTAACAGATGATCAGCTCTGAAGGGATATTTTTAATAAGAAAGAAACTTATATTAATATTAAAAATGTTACACTCTAGTAATCAAAGACTAATACATACTATAGCATTAGTTGTCAGCTGTTTTTTGTTGTTTTCTGTTTTTTAAAACATTTGATTGCTTTGTGTGCAAAGATTACACCTGCATGAATCAAGAATGCCCAAATAAAATCATCTCTCAGAAATGGACAAAGTTCTGATTTGGAACTAAAAGTACTGGGCATCTTTTAAAAAGATGTAGACCTTGGCAACATGTGTCCAGATGAAACCAGTAAAAAGCACTTCATGATTTTATATTACCAGAATCACAGAATACACATCTCTCTCATTACAATTTCTTGTTCCCTTTCCAAACGATATTAAACCCCAGTAATCTAATTTCTCTCTGGCTAGCATAACACTGGTTCCCAGTGATGGGATGGTGAAGGAAGAGCACATCAGGCAACATCAGGCTCTTCAGCACAGTGAAGTTGCTGCACGTCATATTATTTAACAAGGTTTTCAGCTCTACTCAAGACATATCCCTGGTTTCAGGTTTGGAGCTCTGTTACTGTACTCTAGTCTAACCAGATTTGCACCCAATCCTCACATTGGTTGTTGTGACCATCTCATCATAACTAAAGCAAGACAAGAGCTCAACCAAACAGCAGTGAATTTGGGGCTGATGGTGCCAGCAGGGCTTGAGGGACCACACCAGGGTGTGCCCTGCTCTCCAAAGTGACATCTTTCTTCCCCTGCAGACTGGAGGGAAGGATGTTGATCCAACAGTTTTGATGCCTGAAGCACGAGTCAATGACTTCCAGAGGCATTTTCTTTCTCAGTGATCACATACAGATTTTAACGTAGAAGATTTCTTCTGCAAAACCTGTCTAATTAAACCTGATGGACACCATAGTCTATGGCATAATGGTCGTTGCTGTAATTCATTAAACTGACCCCCAACCACTTTGCATCATAGAACCATAGAATCATTTAGGTTGGAAAAGACCTCTAGGATCATCAATCCAACCACTTATCCAGCACCATCACATTCACCACTAAACCATGTCCCCACATGCCACATCTATGTGTTTGTTAAATAGGTCCAGGTTTACTGACTCTACCACTTCCCTGGGCAGCCTCTTCCAATGCTTGACAACCCTTAAAGGTAGAAGTTTTTCCTAATATCTGATCTAAATTCCCCCTAGTGGATCTTGTTATCAATGGAAACTAACCTCCATCTTGCTAGAACCTCCTTTCAAGTAGTTATAGAGAGAGATAAGGTTTTCCCCCAGCCTCTCTTTCTCCAAACTAAACATTCCCAGCTCCTTCAGCTGCTCCTCATAAGACTTGTGCTTCAGACCCTTCACGTTCCCACCACGCTAGATGATTGTTGTTGCTCTGTCTTAAGATTTTTTTTGAAACTGGGACATGAAGTAATTCCTAAGGTACAGCAAAAACTGTTAGGGAACAATGTCTTGGGAACTAAAGACAACCAAAACGCTTCCATATTTAAATAAAATCCTCCCATCCCACAGCAGGTGTTAGCTGGCCTCTAACAGGTACCTGGCAGTCACTGGGGATTACTTCAGCCTCCTCCTCTGGCTGGGGCAGGAGGAGCCCTGCTGGGAAGGAGGAGTGCAGGCTGTGGCAGCCCCCTGGCTTCACAGGGGCTGTGCTCTTCACCTCCTTCTGGTAAAGGCACTGAACTGGGAGGGGGGAATCCCAGCCAAAGGTTTAGCAGGACTGGTCCATAAACTGCTTTTCTTCTTGAGTGGAAAAGGAGGGTGAAACCCACCCGGAGAGTTAGAATACAGGTGGTGAACATTATCTCTTGCACCAAAATAAATAAAGATATGTAGTATTATGTGAAAGATGAAGATATCACTCTAAAACTAGACTACAAAACTTCCAGCCCCTGAGCATAAGAGAAAGGTTTTTGTGAGCTTTGGGGGGCTGCAGGAATGCATGAGTGTAATCCCTTTGTTTAGGCATCACCAGCAGGGCACATGTCTGGGGCTAGAGCTGCAGGGTTAGGTGAGACAGAACCAGGACCCGTCCAGAAACACACACAAGCAACAGCCATGAGCTTCTCCAAAACCACAACAGAAAGTGTTCAAGCAAGTCTGGTAAATTTGGGTAATAAGAGAGGTGCCTGCAGAGGCACTGCAGCCATTCCCCCACTCAATGCTCTCAGCTACATAACCAACAGGACACAGCTAAGTTTTTACAAGTACATTTTTATTTAAAATAAAAATTAATTATGGTGCCTTTTTAAAATAGGGTACTGCACAATCTGTATATGCAACACAGTTTTTGGTACAGAACATAATTATTGAGCAATATCCTTAAATACTAAATATACATTAATGGCTTGTTTGAGAAACATGACAACATTAATTCTGATATTTTTTTCTCTTTAGTCATTTAACCACTGTTACAGATTTCCTATAAACAATATTCGTTTTCATCTGTACATGTGGTACACAGTCAAGAAGGCAGATCTCAGAATATTTACATTCATGCATTGATTTAAACACACTATTTTGCAGTTTAAAATAATATATTTTTGTTTGTACAGGTGCACGGAGTATTGTAATTACATATCTACCATAGGCCTGATTCTCCATTGCTTGGCAGCATCTATGGTCATGACCTGGTTGGAGCAGGGTGCCCACACTTTCTCCATGTGCTGTGACCATATGGAATGCAAGACTGGACAATTAGGTCTCTGTATAGATATATATCAATATATTTATATTTTATACTTCGTAGAACTTTCCCCTTTCTTTCCATGTCTGTTTTTGCAGCATCCGTCCAAGGCAGAAATGCTTCCCTGGGCACACCACTGTGTCAGGTGTGGGACAGGAAGGGCAGCAGGGCTGGGGCTTCAGCTCCACCTTCCTGTCTCGTGAGGAACGAGGAAACTCAACACTTTGCAGCTCAGGCTCTTAAGGTGCATTCCCTGCTAGTGGTGATCCTTGAGAAGAGATTTGGAGCTGCTGCTCTTT
Organism: Irena cyanogastra; assembly: GCA_013397155.1. Lineage (NCBI taxonomy): Eukaryota > Metazoa > Chordata > Aves > Passeriformes > Irenidae > Irena > Irena cyanogastra. The sequence goes on along the minus strand of VWZV01011967.1, from coordinate 1,024,844 downwards.
CTCAGACTGAGGGCAGCAGTTTGCTGAGTTTGTCAGGTGGTGATCAGAGCACAGCAAGTACCTTCTGTAGAAACTGGCCTCCTTCACATCTGCTGGGCATCTGACTATTTTGTGAATGGAGCTAGGCAGGTCCTTTCCACCCCTGATATTTTAGTGGCTAAAAAGGAACTAAAAATGCTTGTAAAGCTGCATTTTAGGTTGCCAGTTCCTCAGGTCCAGGATCACTGCTTAGCGAAGCGCTGATATATCTGGCCTATTCCTTTCCCTTTACATTTAATTACAGAACAATAGGGAAGCACAGAAGCCTCTCTTACATAAGCTTTGCAAGTAGTCTGTAGAGTATTAAACACAACCTTAAACCTCACCAGCAAGCCTCAGAAATCACTCCTCAGTGACATCCCCTGTCTAGCCTCCCTTTTCTGAAGAGTTACATCTGATCCCAGCACACTTTTCCCAGTGCCTTTCTCAAGACCACTTTGGTGCAATGTAGTCAACTGCACTTGGGCAGAAGTCTAAAGGCAAAACTACCCCGTGTGAGACTTCTCACCTCTCCCTGCCATGCTGCCATGTGAGGGCTAAGAGCAAAGGCTCTGGGCAAGCAGAGGAGCAGCTCTCGGCCTGCCTGCTGCTGCTTTTCTGTGGCCAACGCATTATGACAGCACAGGAGGAATGTCTGCTCAAGACTATTATGGCAATTATGTGTCTGATACATTTATCAGCACGTTGCATACAATGATACTGTATGTCTGCCTAGCAAATAAGCTACGTGTATTTCTCTCAAAATACTGCCACAGAGCTGGTACCTACTTCTATCCTGGTTATACAGATGGGTAAACTGAGGCACAGAGAGGCAAAATTACTTGCTAGTAAACAGCAGATCAGTGGCAGAGCTGGAAACAGATCCTAGGCAGCATGTGCTGTGTCTTGCAATGCCCTGCCTCTCCACTCTCCAAGAAGTTTTCAAAGTTTATGTTCTCCTAAGAGTTTTCATGGGGCCTGAGAAGAGTTTGCTTGTGGGTTGTGTCATGCACCAGGGTCTTCTCTAGTGGGACATTTTACCACTGATATCACTGAAAATCAGACAGTTTGGTGGCCATCTCTTTTTACTGTCTTTTGCAAAAACAGACATATTTTGATGGACATAATGACACCTACAAATCCCTTCTGTGATTTTGACCTTACAGAACATGCCTTTAAAGCTGTATTAGGAAACAAATAAAATCAACAATCTTTAGGAAAAAGTGCTAATCCTGAGCCCACATTATGCTAAACTTATCTGCATTCATACTTTATACTCTCAGATAAACATGCAACCAGTCTCAAACTATGCCACGTTTCCACATTTAGGCTGAAACAACTGGAGTAAAAAAAGAAAGGCAAACATAGGTAACTACACCAAAATAAATGTTATAGCTTAAAAATATTCTAGAAATATACTTGCAATATTTTTATTATAGTATTTAGGGGATAAGCGCTTTAGGCAATCAACATTTGGGATACTAGACTCAAATTGTAAATTCTGTAATTTTAATCCCACTTTGGATCTAAGAAAGTATCACTGTGTCTTGCGCAAGCACATAACATTAATGTGGCTGGGAATAATCATACCCATGGGCAAAGGGTTACTTGCCTCCTTTTCACTTTTGTAATTGCATTCGCTTCCCAAGAAAGTCTAACTTTAAAAAATAATTTTATGCAGTTAAACTTCTACATAGTGATGACAGACTAAAAAGCTAAATTAATAACTACATAAATGTCTCAAGAGCAATATATAGCAGCATTTCATTTTATAACTGAAAAGATACTTATATTTACATACACCCTATTGTTTGATAGGTAATAGAAAACTGCAGATGGGCCTGAGCTGAGACTGGTGATTTGAACATTCCAGAGCCTTTTTTGGGAAGATCTGCAGAACATCATCTTCCTCTACCATCACGCCAAACTCTGCATCCCAAGAGTAGATTACCCACAGGCCGGAATGCACTCAAAATCCAGGTCTGATTTCTGCAGTTCAGGCACATCCTTATATGAAACTGAAAGTACTGGTGTGTTGCAGTACTGAGGGACAACACAGCTGAGGGGCAGCCAGGTCCCAGAGCGAGACTGCACTGGTGCCTGGGAGTTACTCACAGACGTGGAGACCAGTGGTATCAAAATTTAATGTCCAGACAAGATGCCAGGGTGTAAATTTGTCTTTGACTGCATCACGATTTTCAGCACAGAGGTAAATGGAGACATACACGTGGAGATATGACACAAAGGAAAGTTTTCAGGAGGTAGGGGAAGACCAGCATCTCAACTAGTCTCATCACCTTTATCCTAAGGGCTACTTACTGAGTCTGACCTGAGATCCTACGTGAAATGAATTTGGGTCGATTCAGCTTTGATTTAAACAGTCTGCAATTCATGCCATGGAAAGGATACTGAACTGTATGCTGAACTTGGCACCACCATCAGTCTCAGCTCAGGAGAGGCAGAGACCAAGGTAATGTGGGCACAAGCAGCTACCAGACCCTCAAAAGTGGTCCTGCAATGAGGATAGACCTGCAATACCCTCAGTGCATCAGTTCAGGAGACTTTCAGGGAACAACAATAACCAGTGAATGAAGAGAATTTCAAAGGGCTGCTAGTCCTTTCAACACAATCCTGCCCAAACACTCACACCAAGATGTAAACAGCATCTTTCCTGTAGGAGTTTCCCTGGGGAATCAGTGTGATGCAAGCACAGAGAAACATGGAATTTCACAAGGGAATATTTTTAAAGATAAAATAAAAGTGTGGTGCAAAAAAGGAAGCAGATTATGAAGAATAATGTTTAAAGCACATCTTAATAACATCTATTTCAATAGCAATGCTAATTGCTAAAATCTTACATTTTGATATCTTCTGCCTGAAAAGCCTTCAGCCATGAAAACTGCATAGTCACCAGACCACAGATAATTTTCCTGGGATAAGTCAGAAGTTCAGGCCAATTTTGCTTGATTGCTTAACAGAAACCTTTGTCCCCTTTTTAATAACAGAATAGTAAGAATGGAAAGAATGAAGCATCAGCGTATGAAACCACAGAGGCTGGAGAAGCACACAAATGACACTTCTCACCATTTAGAGGGAGACACCTCCCATTTAGAAGGAGACACCTCCCTCTGACCCACCTGTGATAAACTACTGCCACTCTGGCAGATTACCCTCTCCTCAAAAGATCCCACTTCAGAAGCTTTTTGTGACACTCAATTCAAACGAAAAGTAGGGGAAGAGAGGAAGAAGACGAAGCAGCGGGAGGCATCGCAACATCGCTTTCATGGGATGCAGCATGCAGTGCTTATGCCTCATGTGAGGCCTTTTCTCTGGGCAGCCCAGGTGGGTGAGCTTATCCTCCCTTGGAGCAGCAGCAAGCCTGGAGAGCAGCCTGTTTTTCTCTTCCGGATCACTGATGCGTGCGCTGTTTCTGAAATGAAGTCCTTGGCCACACAGCTCCCCTCGTTGCCTCATTTCACCCACCTTGCATACTCTGTGTGTGTGCTTTGAAAGTTTACCACCTCCTGCGCCTCGGCGGGGTTTCGGGGATTATACGACCGCATTGTTATCAACTGTTTTGTTGTTTTGGGAGGAGGTCATTGCATATTCGGACCGACTGGTTCCGTTCTCTTCTTTTCTCATTGGTTTCCTTGGGTGATCCCAGGTTCGGTGATGTACAGGCAAGGTAGGGAGAGAAGAAAGAACAGAGATCAACATCTTCTTTGTCAATACAGAGCCAAAGCAAGGACGTGTAAGGTACATAGTAATACTGAACTTCTGTCTATTTTTCCCTTTCTGAGCACAGGCCAAAGCAACAACTAATTCTGTCAAGCATCACAGTCCACCTGGAAGGTGACAGGCCTGATCCTAAGGTGTCATGATGTACTTTTGGTGTCCCCATGCCAGTCTGTCAACGGATACAGGTGTTCCTGTTGCATGAGATGAAGGCTGCTGGAAGGAATGTGCTCCACTGCCATCTTCATCTCTGGAACACAGGCTAGGATGCTGGGCTGGGTGCTGGGTTGGGCTCTGCCTTGGGACAGTCATGACCTTTCTCCTCAAAGTGTCATATCATTCAAACTGGGATGATGACCAGTCCTGTCCACCAAGGACCCAATTCCCTCACCAGTCATCAGAACACCACTGTGTTCAGTCACCAGGAGTGGACACATCTGACCAGTGCAGATATGTGCACCTGTGGTGACCACCCCAGACAATCTCCACAGCCAGTGGAGAAAAAGAGGTACTCACAAAACACGATTCAGGGCAGCTTGAAGTGGGTACCCCAAATATGTCAGATGCTTTGTGCCCAAGGCATTTATGTTTCCTTGCACTGTCTGTAAAGGCAGGCTATGAGACACAGCTGTCTGTGTTCTAGGTGTCTGAGCTAGTGACTGAAACACGGTGCCTGCTGTGACCTACCAGACTTCCAGCACCATTGCCTTCTCGTTTGGTTTAGTGGCCACTCCTACTATTTGCTAACACAGTCCAGGATCACGTGTTAATTGTGAGAAAATTCAGGAAATTCTCAACAAGTGCCAAAAACTATCAAGCATCTGTACATCACAGAGCAAAATAATTTATTTAGGATTTTATAGTTACTCTGAAAAGGGAGACCTGCGCTTAAGTCCTGTAACAGACCATGTTCCATCTTGTAACTTCCCCCCACAACTTCCCTTCTCAGAAGTGGCTTAACTTGAAGCTTTAAACATAGTAGGAGGAAAAAAGCTTTGTGCCTTCCACACAGATATTTCAGACATGAGTGTCTTGAGTTTAAGGCATTGCTGAGGGCAAAAAGAGGACCAGATACATGTATTACAACAGTCAGTCTGTGTTATTGTTCTTGTCAATGTTTAACAAACAGCAATTAATAAAAAATAGTTAATGATATAAAATTTCAGCAAAGTATTAATGAAACATTTATGGAGAGTGATTACAGGTAGGTAAATTAGTTTGCTTGTAATCTCAAAGAAAATACTTCTGATTGTGATATTTTGTGCCTCTCTACCTGGCAAGAGTTAAAGCTTGTTAATATTAGTCATGATTCCAGCTACTAGAGAATGGAAATGGAAGGGGAGACTAAGAGTTAAGGAGATGAAGCGGTTTGATGAACTGTTTTTCAGTGCTCAACATGCAGTGCCTGTCTGCATCTGAAACGAGGTCATGTGGGTCTTTCTTCTGTGACACTGAAAACACACATCCACCACACCACATCCCTGACAGGAAGACTGGAGAATCTGATGGCACTGCCTTTATTTTTTTCCAGGGCAGGAAAAATGGTGTGGCTATCTAAACATCTCTGCTGCTTTCAAAAATTCTTTTGTTTTTCTTTTCTCCCAGTTCCAAACCTATCAATAGTTAAGAAATGAAGACATTTTGGCCACTTTTACTTGCTGTTTTTCTCCTTCTTTCTTTGGTCTCCTATGTTTCTGCACCTCTCCAGTTCCATTTTCTCTCCTTGTCTAGACTTCCTCTTCTATCTCTATGTTAAAAAATGTCTTCCTGTAATTTTTTGTCTACAATAATACATTTTCTAGTAGTGATTGTAAGATGCACTGCTTCAGTTGTCCTGAAATTTGTACTTTCCCCTCCTCAGGCTGGTGTCCCAGCACAGACCTGGGTGCATTGGAGGCTCTCTGATGGTGAAATCTCTCTGCAGACCCTGCTAGACAGGGATATCACACCACTGGCACTGCCATGCAGTGGAAGAGTATTTTTTCAGAGCCTGCAAATTAGGGGAATGGAGATTTTATCAAGGTTCTGCTTCTGCCTTATCAATTGCTCAGGGTTAGTGCTAGCAAAACAGAGCACTTATTTTCTTGAGTCTCAATGAAAAGACTATTGTCAGATGCAAAAGTTCAGGCTTGGAGACTGCTCTGTTAAACTCCTTCTCTCAATTTGTTTTCAAATGCACAAGAGGCAGGGATTTGGAGTCAGACTTGCCCCAGTTACACCATTTAAATCACTGGCTTGGCACGCTGGCAGGCACTTGTCACTGTGATTAAATTGGCCCATGTATTTAGATATACAAGGTCATTTTGGCTTGTTGTGATTTTTCAAGTGCCCTCTTGCATTAGGGCATTGTCTCTCTGTGTGCCACTAGCTCTGTGCCACTAACTCTTTTTACTCCAATTTTGGTTGACTGTTGAGATCCAAGCATGCAAATTTTCTTGCACACCAAGGGGAACCCTTTCATCCTATTTTCTGCCTAATAAGCCAAATTGTTCATGATCTTCCAAAGTGTAATACTCCAAGCCTCCTTTCAGATTATAAGCTATGGACACACATTTATGCATTTCCACTCCAGGGCTGCTCTTCATTGGTTAAAGGGTTGTTTCAAATTAGTGAGGAAATTAGTAGGGGACTATTCACATTTGTGACATACTCACTTGGTGGCAGGTGAAACAGGCTTTTCACTAATAAGTGGTTTGCATTGTTTTACAGTATAATTTGCTATACATTGTTTAGCAAACAAATTGTGTCTTCATGCCAAACATCTGTGAATGAAACTCTGGCCATGCAACTCTGCACACGCCTGAAATGATGCCTCAGAGTCCATAATGACCTCTCCACCATGCATGCATTAACTTGTGCGAGTCCTAAAATCAAGAAAGCATCAAACAGCTGTTTAATAGTGTATTTCACACATCAAACTAAAATTTCAGATGAGGTTCTGATCACACTGTAAATCTTATTTATCAAAGAATTTCGTATTGGCTTGTCACATTGGCATGTACCAATCCTCTGCAGAGTCCTGGATAAAGGTCAGTGTACTGATGGACATTCAAACACAATTTTTATGTTCTAGGTTTGGAAAATTTTTCAGAAGAAACATAGTTTTTGGCTCTTTATCATGTCTAGTCACAAAACTTAGTTTGTGTATTTGACAAAACCCTCTTTGCCAGCTTTGCCTACTGTGTAAATTTGGCATGGACCTACTGTTTGTAAGGCAATTATCTGATAAGAGTACTAGGAGAGGGCTTCACCTGTGTCCCATTTGTACACACTTCAGAAAATCTCTGTCTATGACTACTCAGACAAAATCAAGTAAAACCAGAGCAGACTATTCATTTAATCATGACTTTATCATGCCTCATTATGGGCTTAATAAAGCTTTGAAAAGAATAAGATCACTTTGATATGGAGACTGAAGTTTTGTCCAGAACAATAAGCTGCAAGAGAGTTTAAAACTCCCAGTGCAGTCCACATTTCATACACTTCTGGGTGCTTCATGCTTGAAAGGGATGAGAGTTTAGAATAAAACCTGATTTCATAAGACAAGCCTGAGTGTTACAAACCTGTTTCTACTAACTACCTGCATAGGAATGTCTCTGTTGAGTGCCAGTGCATCAAGTCCAGCATCTGGGAAGGCTGGGTTCCAAGAAAATCCAATTAAGCTAGGAAGGGGTGACCTTGGGCTGGCAGCAGAGACATGACAGGATCTCAAATTCACCTCCTTCTGGGGTTCCCATACCCGACTCAGCACTGCCAGGAGACACCTGTCTCCACTTGGGGATTTGCTGCCCTGGATTATTCTCTGGGGAAATATGTATCCTATTTCTTCCCAAACAGAAACAGAGGGTCATTCTTCTTTTTAGGTATAGTTAGAGGAGGAGAGACTGTTTCTTTGGTATGCATTGCTGGAGGGAATGACCAGCACTCAGAAGTTCAAAGTGAAACTTCACTCTTTGCTGAGCAGTGGTACAAAATTCTAAATTGTGAAAGCCAACTGCAAAAATTTCTATACATATACATATATACATGAGAGATTGCACTGTATGGGTATCAGTGTCAACTGACAGATTTTACCTGAGGTGAAAGCTATGAGGCATCTCCGTGCTGTCTTTGCACAATTGTACCTGTGCCAATGTACAGGGAGCCCATGCCAAAAATCCTTTAGTGTTTTCAGTTCCTCTCAGGAAGGTGCTTTTAATAGCACATAAAGAGCTTGTCTCTGTCCTCATTGCTGTTTCACTCCTGAACAAAGTTCTCTGGGGAGCTCTATTTGGCAGCCCCATTTCTGGTGCTGCCATGTGCTTGGTCGAGTGTGTGCCTGCTGATCCCTGGGGCAAAGTGGCTGAAGGGAGAAGGCAAATCAGAGAGCTATTTCACTTATATGTGCAGTCATCTCAAAGCTCTTCTCCATAATGGTATTTCATTAGCTGTCAACACACAAAATATGACAATTTTCAATGAAATTGGGTCTCATACAAGACACCCATTTGCTTCATAGGATTGGTCTATCCTCAGGGAACATATAAATAGAAATACCCAGAAATATCCAAGCTACCTATATACCAGTAGAGCTCAAGCTGCAGTGGCATCTTTCTGGGTTACAACAAGTTGTCCATGAATCAGGGTAGATATCTGTGCAGTTTATTTCCACTCAGCTTCATCTCTAGGGCTAGGATGCAAACAGTAGCTAGGTTCCAGGGCTAGGATGCTGAGAGCTCTAGGCTAGACTTCACTGCTGGAAGCCTAGACATGATGATGTGCAGGCTACAGTCACATTTCAAATACATCCTTATTTGGCAGACAGGAATGGAAGAATACATTTTGTCATGTTATTCAATTACTAGACCATCACTCTGCATAATCTGAATGTTTATAAGAACATGAAGAACATGAATGGAGGCTGTTTACATCTCAGTACTGGGGCGTTCATCAAACAACTGATTCATGCTGGCCGTCAGTCATCAGAGGTGAATCCCTTTCCATGAGAACAAGTGGTGGGCCAAGAGAAGTTGCTTTCTAAGACTGGTTTGTGAACAGGACTCCTGCTAGAGGAGCTCAGTGCATTGACAACAGTTGCTTTCAGGGACACAGCCATTAAATTTGTGTGCAGCCACACACAACCAGCCTTGCTGGCCAGCCTGGTGCTACAGCTTAGATATATGGGGCTCATGTTGGAGGAGGACACTTCTCTGGTGAAAATCTTCAGAATCATGGAAAGAGTCACATTCTGACTTCTGCCTTTCACTGTCTCAGAGACACAAGAAAGAATCAGTCATATTTTATTTGACAATGTAAAGACAGAAGTCAAAGAAGAAACCCTAACGATGAAAATTCTCTGTAACCTTAGTTTTTCTCTATTAAATTAGCTAATGGCCATATGTGGACCATCTATCTGTCCAGAAAACAGGCAGTACACTATTCATTACTCGTGGGAAGAGGTTACTGGCTCTACTACCTCCCACATACAAAGCAAATGTTTTACAGTTATAATAAAAAGCAGCTCCATCTGGACAACTTTTAGCAACACACTCACTACTGTTCTGTGTTTGTCTCCCAAGACTTTTACATCTATCCCCCATATTTCCATCTCCACTCAGGTTAGCTAGATAGTCCAGCACCTAAAAGACCAACAAACTGTCTTGTCCCGGTGTTTATTACTTTTTTATCACAATACATGATTTTTTTACTTACTCTTCCAAACTAGAAAGTGTTATAGGTATCTTGGACTATATTACCTGCAGCATTTGAAAGGACTACGTATATTTGGTTGTTTTCCCTAGAGAGCTTGGAGTACTTCAGTCTTAGCCAAACTGAACCAGTGGTCAGATGACAAAAAATATTTACAAGAGCAAGTAATCATACAAATTTTAACATCTTCAGACCTTTTCTGTCTGTCTTGTGTGGAGAGAGGGAGAAGATCTGTGCAAGTGCTCTGCATAATGCTAGGACGATTATGCAAAAGGAGAAAGTCTCTTTCACAGCTCTGGAAATCATGTTGCAGGATAGCTTGACATAGCTCCAAGATACCAGCTCCCAAGGAGAGCTTCTCTTTTCTGACTGTTCACATCAGTGTTTTGAAGCCTGCAATTTACAGCTAACTCAGCTCTGCCTCACAGCCATTTTTAGCTGACCAGTTTCTGGAGTATATTTAAGCCCTGCTGGCATGTGAGCGATTTCTGTTTTGGGATGGCTCACACTCAAATTCCCCTCTCTGTGCATGGATTGAGCCTTTGCTGAGTGTTTCTCTTATGGAAAAAAAAAATCCATACTGCTCGGCAGCCATTCATCAGCACTGAAGAGGCTCCCTGAGCTGGCACACTCGGGCTGCAAAGCATGGGGGGCAGATCTCTTTCTGCAGAAGTGCACCTCTCTCAGCCTGCTGAAGTCACTCTGGCTACATCTAAAGGGAGGCTCTGGACTGTTCAGATTGCAAGTAGTTACAGCAGACTGCTGAGCCACATGTGAAATTTAAGAAGTGGAATTTAGTCTCCATTTATTTGCAGCAGTGCAAAGTCAGAGTAATTCCACAGACGTTGTTGGACTTGAGGAGGATTTGTTCTGATGTTACACAGGAAGAAGATCTGTCCCTGGGAGACAAAGGTGATGGATGCAATCCCATTTCCTACTAAGTCTTCAGTTAAGCTAACTTCAGAATTATGCTCCTACATGAAACCAATCTTAAGGAAGAGAAGCAGCTTTATTATTATGATACTGGACAATTAACTGACATAATTGATAAAAGTACTTTCAGTGACCCCTCACATAATAACCCATTCTTTGCATTCCCTCTAATGATCTTTAAAAGGTTTTATTGACTGGAGGGATATTACAGCTGACATTATCTGTCGGGTGCTCTTACTGTAGAATACACTGTCAATATGTTTTGATTATAAAAGGAGAAAAATGAATGGGACTAACGTGAAAAAATGATCTCATAAGGCCAGCTTTTCAGACTGGCAAAAAGCTACTAAACAAGATAAAAATAAAAAATAAATTAAAAAAAATAAATTGAAAAAAGACATTAAATGCATGAAACGAAGGCACTTTGAACAAGCCAAAATGTGTGGAGGATGGTCATGGCCATGGCCATGGCTGGCAGTGGCCTATGAGCCCTTTGGAGATGAGCTGGGTACGCTCCCCCTCAAAGGCCTGTCCTGCTGCAGAGCAGCAGGCAGCTAAGGCACAGTCATGGAGCTCAGGTCACAGTGCACCATGCTCTGCTAAGCATCACAGAACCAGCCTGGGATAGGAAATATGTATGCTCCACCCAGAAAATGGGATTATTTGTAACTCTACTGCAGTAGGCATGATCTGCCCCCACAAATTGAGACATACATGTTCTCACAGGTGCTTCTGCAATACAGTAACAACAGTGGAAGCCCAAACCTAGATCTCACTCATAGTTCTTTAAAGTTCTCTAGACTTTCTGGAACAGATTGAACAACTGTTCAATGCTTGCTATCTTCAAAGTGCTTAACAGACATTAACTAGGAAAACTGGAGAAACATTAGAAGGTGTTCTTACAAAAACATGTCCATATTGGAAGCGAAAGTGGAGGAGGAAAAAAGAATAGGAATTCCCTAGCATGTTTGCAAAATGAATGGCTGTTGATGCCTGTGCTCTGGGTCAGGGTGGGCATCAGCACTAGAAAAATGTGGGGTTGAAATAATAAGGGACAAAGAGAGGAGATGAGCAAGGGCTGCTCTTCCCTGCTCTCTTGCTCTCTCTCAAGGACAGCATGCCCCTCATCAGTCAAGTGACATTTTAGGCAATGGACTTTTCCATCCCCCAAATTATGGTACTTTGTGTCTAGATATTTTGCTGAATGCAGATAACTACCTTGCCATTTAATCACTGTCAAACATAGGCAACAACTTGAGTGATGGACTTGATCCATACAGAAGAATGAAGCTACTGCTATTTCACAGAATCATTTAAATATAACTTCACAACATTATTTAAATAGTATGATTAATTTCTGTGCAGATGAACAAAAATTCTCTGCAGATTTTCTGTTACAGAAATGTCTTTGAAAGAAGAGTGTCTGCAACACAAATAAATGCAAGGAGCTGAGAAGAAAATTAAAACTCGTAAAATTAACTGACCTTTGCAGCTATCTAGATCACTTTGCATTTGAGGCAATCTGTCTCTGCCTTCAACCAGACTGAGACCACTGATTTTTTATGCAGCTGCTTCTGGCTTTCTCCACTCACAATGAAGAGTCTTCACATCCAGACCCTGTTCTTTGCAGGATAAATGCAAACACAATGTCCATGGACTCCACAGGGTGGTCCCAGCCTTCCCATGCCCCAGGTGCGCAATGGGGCAAGTCCATGAAGAGGCAGAGAAACCAGCAAGTCCTGCTCACCTTGATGTCTATGCAAAGATTTGGTTTTGTGCAGCTTTAGACAATTGTAACTGGGGACAATTTCTGAGGAAGAATTTGAGTTTAGCCAGTCTCCACACTGGCTTCTCAGGGCTCAGAGCAAGTGAAGGAAAGAAACAACAGTTCCAGCTGCTTGAGAGTGAAAATTAACATTTTTCATGAGATTTCATGCCACTGCCTCAAAAAGCAGACATCAAAAGCAGCACAATTTCTCCTCGTGGGTCCTCTTTTCATGGTCTCTTTCAAAGGCTGGAATGAGGAACAATCCTACTTTCCCACTCCTACCTGGCACACAGCTGGGATCAGACTCCTCACACACACCTGTTTACACACATCATAACCCTCTGTTAGTGCTTCACTCCATCACCTGGCATTGGCTTGGGGAACAGATGTCCTGATGCCCACCCCCACGAACGTTCTCTGACACGGCTAATCAGCCAACAGCTCCCCAAGACAACCCAGCAGCATCGCTCTCCAGCCCAGCCACACCAGAGGGGGTGGCCATGTGCCTGCTGATGGAAGGGATTCCAGAGTGAGAGCGAGGCAAGGGTGTCATGGAGAGGGACCAGCCCAGCAGAGACCATCTTCTGCCATCCCAGCTCTGCCCACGCTGACCTACGGCGTGTCTCGCCTTCACCGCAAGGCGCTCCGAGCAGGGAGCCGTGCGCTGCTTAGCAACCCCGCAGCACGACAGATACTGAGGAGTAAGAACAGGGCTTGCACAGAAGGAAGGACAGAGGCAGCAGAAACCACACCGTGCAGCCCCTCAGGCAGTGGCAGCACAGGTCCAAGGGGCTCAGGTGTGGCTGTGATTGATGTGCACCCCATGAGTGTCACGGATATGCAGAGGTGGACCCTGTCTGTGCCTTTTCCCTCTGGACAATGTAGCTGTAGGCAGCAAACCACAGAACAAGGTGAGGGGGTGTGAAATGTGATCTCCCTTCTGCTGGGACCCTCAAAACCAGCCCAACTCACCAGGAGCTGCAATTGTTCAGCCAGTGGAGAAATCAGGCTTTACTGCTTTTACTCAAAATGCACTGCAAATCCTTTGTGGAAAGCAAAAGGGGGCAGTAAGGCCAGCAAGGAGGTTTCCATGGGATTATTTTTGTGAAGAGGGAATATCTGGGTAATAAGGAGCTGGAGTATGGATCTACACCCCCATCCTACTACCATGGGTACAATTTTCTCTGAGTCATAAAAATATTGATCCAGGAACTGTAGGCTGCTGCTGCTGGTTCTTACTGGTCCTAAGCTCAGTCCTACCTCAGATACTCCAGATAATCAAGACAGAACATTTATTCAAATGTCTCTGCACACTGTGCTGGGTATGCCACAGCCACAGCTTTGGCTTTTCACCCACACGGTCAGCCACAAGCACCCTCACATCAGCTTGCAAAAAGTATGACTGGCTAAAAAACTAAATGAATGCCTAAGAAAAATGTATTTCTTTGTTTTTAGGAAAAATTGTAATAAAACATTATGGTGAACCTTGCACCTCTCCTATATGTTTCAAAGCTCTAGTATTAACTTGCATCTTTTATTTGTGTTGGGGTAAATCAGGAATGCTGCAACCAATATAATTAGACCAGCATGAGCATTATATTCTGTCACAAGTGTGTAAAATCCACCCATGGCTATCATGGGGGTAGGCAGTAACTCTCAACAATACTTGGCTGTATGGGTAGAATTCTGCCCATTCGATGTGGCACCCTCATCTGCAGTGGAAAAAAGAAAAAATGGCAAGTTTGTTTCTGGTCACACTGAAAAATTAATTTGCCACAGGACAGACCGTAATTCTCTACAGATTTCTGTTGGCACCTTTGTCAATATATCACAAATTAGGAGTAAACAAGTGCAAAATGTCCATAAGAGAGTGTTCTGTGAAACAACTGCACCACTGGTTTTATGCTAAGGACTAAAGCCTCTTGGAGAGAGGCTTTTCAGTGCTCCTGGCTATGAGAAACAGTGGAGCACTTTATCCATTTATGACCACAAACTTTCTCTCTAGCAGAATTTGTGAGTTGGCATAACTTAGAAGAGACAGAGAAATCCTGCCCTACAACAGTTACAAAAACATGCAGTACTTATAAAAATCTTAGACTGACAGCACTGGAGAGCAGATCCTTCTGCTTTTCTGACCAACACATTCTGCACAGACAGCAGCAAAACAAACTGTTCTGCACAGCAGTGCCCATGTGGCTTGGCTGAGCCATCTTGCCAAGTAAAAGGCTATTTTATCCACTTCACTCATCAGCCCTTGAACTGTCAAAAGAGTCTAACAATACTTTTGCTATTCTACTTTAAAAATGACACCAATTTTTCTTCATCTTGATGCACCCAAAAACCATCAGGCAGCACACACTACTAGTCCCCTGTCCAAAACCCCCACTGATGCCACTGAATCAGCAGAATAAATACAGCAGAGCTCTGGCATCTCCAGTGGGCTTGAGTCAAGCTGTAAAGCTCTTCAACAGCTTGTCTCATAAACACTACCCTTGAAATTGTTGCAGAACCAACATCCAGACTTCAATATTGTTTGGTAGAACAATTGATTTTCATCAAGCAGGGCTACATTTAGTTCAGTAAAGAGTGATAAATTTGAAAGAACACAAGAAAACCAACAAAAACTCTCCATCCATGGAGATATTCAAAACCCAGCAGGACACAGACATAAGCAAGCTGCTCTAGCTGACTCTGTTAGGGCAGAAGTTTGGATTAGATGCTTTCAAGCTGTCCCTGCCAACCTCTATCATCCTGTCATTCTACAAACTCATTCCTTGATGGTTAAAAAATGGGATCTCCTGCAGAAAGATTGGTTGCTCAGAGTATTTAAATTGTCTTTAGTAGATCATCTGCAGCCTCATTCCAAGGATGGGAGTCAATTCACCACTGGGAAATGATTAGGCTTAGAGGGTAAGCAACACATGGAGATGTTGGGCTTTGGTTAGAGGTGACAGAAGACCTGGACAGTGGTATTCAGTGGTAGATACTAATCCTGTTGTTGACAAACATCAACATTCAGACAGTGGAATCAGGCCACAATGCAAAGATTTTTTCCTTACTTTTCCAAAACACTAAAGTCTGCCCTTTTCTCAGCTGCTCTCAGTAACATTCCCAGGGTCTTTCTATGATTCTTAGGGATGACTTCTTAGGGATTGATCCCTTTTGCAGAGCTGAACTGGACTGACATCAATGAATTGCATCACTCTATCTTCTCAGTAATTACTGTCTTTCCCTTCACCCTCTACGAATTAAGGCACCATTTCAGTACAAACTCCTCTAATGTGTCAGGGAGAATAGGAGAGATTAACAATTTCAATTCACCTCAACCTGTCTGCCATCAGTCATGTTGTGAATTGCTCTTCAGAGCAATTAAGTATGTTTAGGATTCTATCTTTCTGCTCAGGCTAAACAGCACTGTTTTCTTGCAATTAATACTGATTTTGAACTAGATCCTGCTTAGTGTCAGTGGCTCATAGGAGATGTCCATGTAGAGGACTACACAGTTCTTGCTCTTTGGGGGAGTGAGTGGTACAAAACTGGCTGGGGAAAAAGTGCAGGGCTATGACCTTTCTAGTGGGACACAAATCCCTGCACCATGGGACACCCTCACTACAGCCCCCACCGCCAGTTCTTGGCCTCCTTAAGAAAGTCTCAGTGTCTTCCCCTTGCAAGTATCTTGTTAAACAAAGCCAAATTTCAGAACCTTGCTCCCACTTCTGAAAGGAGACTTTGCAGTACACAGGGGCCATAAATCATACATGAATGCTAAGCACCCTAAAAATATCTGAGCAACGAATTTTAAGACAGTTTAAATATGACCTGTCATTTTATTTCAGTCCAATATTTTCTTCCATTTAATTATTATTTGAAGGTGAACTCAGCACCTACTTAAGGAAGTGCCTGTGTAGGCATTTATGGTACCTTTCTCTCAGGCTATGAGACCCATACAAAACAGTGGCTTCACAAAGTTGGAACAGTGAATAAAAGGTCTATAATCTAAAACTTGGCTATCATCAGCCCACTTTCCCTGCTGATTTAGCAGGAGGGCTCTTTGGCAGCAAACCCTGCGGTACATCTGAGAACAGATGGGTCCATCCTACCTGAAATCCAGCAGAACCAAGGAGTCACATCACCAGACACAGTGACCTGCTCATGGGTCATCTCAGACTACAGGGATGTTCCAGAGATACTGAGCACACATTTTTCACATGTTTGAAAACCATCTGAAACACTGCCTGACAGGTTGAATAGCTGGTGCATCACTTGTCATAAAGACCAGGATGCTCAGCTTTGCTTTCCCTTCCGAAGCTTGACAGATGGCTCTGTTATCTTAATTTTATACAGGGAGCCAGGGATTTATTTTTCCCTTTTATGTAAATATCTTACTCCCCTCACAGACACTGACACACCAGTGAGCTGCAGAAATAGGATTACACACTGCATGTCCCTCTCTCCCCCATCTCAGTTGCTTATTTACCAAACAACTCTGTTAATCGTCTTACTGTGTTTACTTCCCTCTAGTCTTAGTGTCTTACTATTATTCAGGTGCTTGCAGATGTTAAAAAAAGCTTAAGGGACAGTCACCTCCAGAGCTGATTAAAATGAATTGAATTCCACTGATTGTTTTTGAATCTGCATTGATTTACACCAGATGAAGGTTTTTTAGAGCTGCTGGCATTCACAGTGCACTTGCCCAAACCCAAAAATCTCATAATACTGAAATGATCTTGTTTTCTCCACCCAGTGTTAGTTTATGAATTGTCTTTAGACCTCCAGCTTTTACTTCTTGATTATAGTCTTTTGTGGAAAGAGTGAGAAGGGTAGGTTTTTACAGACAAAGACATGGTAGAGAATTACTTGGAAGTATTCTGGATTTTGAAGCAGTAATTCATCTGCTCTTTCTATGTGTTACAGAAATCACTGGTTGTGAGATCACTTTTTTGGTCCATGAAATGTATGGAAAAGTCCCACTGCTTACACTGAGGCTGAGCCCCAGCCAGTGATTAAGCCTGTCCTAGAAATCTACAAATGTCACAGATGGTGCTAACCGGCTATCACTAATTTTTTTTCTGATGTGCTATGGAAAAGACTCTTAAAAGAAAAACTACTTTTTTTTTTTTAAGTGGAAATACCCCTCTAACACCAAGACCATATAAAATAGCTATTTCTCCACTGCCAAACTGAGGGTTCTTTCATCATGTAACCATGCTGCAGGACAACACAGTATCACGTGTGGTCTCCTCTGGCGCTTGATGTATGCAGCAGCACACATCAGTACCTGGTGTGTCATGTAGTGTCCAATGTTGCAGTCACTAGCAACACACAGAGGAAATTTAGAAGCTGCTTGAAGCACCTTTGAAGTATCACTCCATAGGTATCTTCCCAAAGTTCAACCCATCTAAGTATTAGAGTTGATGGATCCAACTTGATGAAAGTTCCCTCATGGACCAGAGAGGTCAAATCCATTCACTGGAATGGATTTCAGCATTTCTTATGACCATTTCATATTGGAAGAACCTAAGTATTTCCAGGGTAGATGCAGGGATGGAGGTAGTAGCATACTTACTTGGTTCTGGTAGTTATTATATACAAAGAAGCACCAATCCACTAGGCTGTATTTTATTATAAATTGCCTTAGTGCCTAAAGTTGGTGATACACTGAAGTTTTGGCTTTTATGAGGGAAAACAAACTATCCCAGAAGACACAGTTTATATTGAATAGTTTAGATTGAATAAAAACACAGTTGAGTTATGATACCTCGAGGTCACTACCTCTCTTCCTGCTACAGAAAAGCAGACGTAAGAGAGTTTGACTGGGTCTGGCCCTTTGAAACCAGAAAATGAGATTTCAACTTAAGCACAATAGGATTTTTCTTTTTCTTTTTACTCCAAATTTGATTCTTATGAAAGTGAGGGATTAATACAACAGAGCCGGACTCAATGCAAATAAATCCCTGCCTGCACTTTCCTGCTGAAGCATTTAACCCTTGTTACACCCTACAACCAGAGCACTGCTGTTACTTTGTTTTTCAGCACCTCTTCAGAGGAGGTAGGAGACAAATTTGTCAGAGGTGCTGCTGCAGTGACAGAAGTCCCAGTTCCAGAAAATGTGCAGGAAGGAGGGCCCAGGAGGAGGAGTGCAGAGGAGAGCTGTTGGGATGAGGGTATGAGAAAGGACAGGGCAGAGCGGGTTATGGAGCCTGAAGCCGGGAACACACTGAAGGAACTCTTGACTCCAGCATCACCCAGATCAATGCCCTTACTCTTTCTCTAGTCACTTCTACCTTCCAGCAAAAAACAGAGTGAAGGATTTCTCACATTAGCTAAAGCCAATTCAGCTCAATGCTACGTAATAATACTGTGCTGAAGCCAGAGATGATTTTCTTGTGAAGCGTCTGATCTTATTTCCCAGCATTTATTGATAGATAACTTTTACACTGGATCAAGAAACCTGAACTACTGGGGAATGCTGCCAGGCCCTCTAGGGCATTCTTTTAGCAGAACTGTTTTAGCAAAGACTCATTGATGAAAAGAAATGCTCTAGTTACTCTGTAAAATTATAATTAATACGATTTTCTTTCCTAGCTGTCCATTCCGCATCTGAGCAGTTTTCAGCTTAGCATTTGTCAGCAGTGTGAATGTCAAAAATAAGAAGATCTAAGAGGAATTTTCACTCTTCACTGAGCCTAATGCCTGTTCAAGCAGCTGACTTCTAGGTTGATATTCATACTGTTGATAATGGGTGTCTTCATCAAGTATTGGTATTACTTTGCACTGAAACGAAGCACGAGACTGTATGTGAATTCCCCAAACCTTTGCAAGGCAGCTCTAAATTTGTCTCGTTAAATTTAATTTCTGTTCCTGCCATCTATTGCTCCCATCTACCAGCATCACAGCAGATTTGAAAAGCAATTCCTCATGAGGCACAAGTTGCCCTGGAGAGTTACTGTTCTCATAAAAATATTTTGCAGCCTTGACACAAATCATTCACAATTTGGCAGTGGGTTGACAAATACAAATGAGCAGCAATGGTAGACCAGCAACTACGAGTGTGAGACTTTGCCCTGTGCTACCAATTCAATCGGATGCCAATCTCAGTCCTCCAAAGATAATTTTTCGAAGTGCAGTTGCTAGAGTGAAAGCTTTCCAGCCCGCCTCAAAATAATAAACATTCATTTTAGCTAAACTAGAATAGCAAAAATAATTATGTAAATTTACTATGAACTAAAATAGAGACTTTCTCTTCTTGCTGGAATTCTCCCTTTTTGAAGCTCTTTCAAATCCAGCATAAATTTTTCAACAACCACAAAACATGTCCAATGCTCCACCACTGTGATATCCCCACCGAGGCTCAACAAAAATCTTGCAATCATGTTGCAAGCACATAACATGTTTCATGAAAAGCATTTTCATTTATTTTCCTTTTTCCCTCACTCCAAAGTATTACCACTCAGAAATCATGAAGTTGAAAAAAACTGTCATTTAATCCAAGCTGAGATTCAGATGTCACTGCAGTGTCTTCATGAGAGCTACGGATGGGAATCCTGCATTCTCTACTGCAGGCTGGCTCACCTGGATATACTAATTGCTCCCAGCCAAGACCCTCACAGTATAAAACAGTGACACCATGAACACTCAGCTGTGGGCTGTTGTCAGAGTCACCGTAAAGACAATAGAGGAGAAATGAACCTTCATCCATCTGGCCTACAATTCCTACAAATTACTTTCTCTTCTAAATCAACCCTTAGGACTTGCATTTGGAACCTTAAAATGGAAATGTTAAAGTTTTGACATTTTCCACTAGAAATATAAAATTTTATTTAAGTGAAGAAATAATTTTTGCTCCTATTTTTCTGTGTAACTGAAGTCAATACTTCCTAACCACTCGAGACCTAGGCAAGCGCAGCTATTGCAAAGCCAGTGAGCTGAAATGGCTACTGCACACGGTTCTACACAGGCTACACACAGGCTTTTACATTAAGAGAGAAAGATTTTGAATTTCGTCTGTAGGTTATAATTTGGAAGCAAAAATAAATTAGAAGTATGGTCTCCAAATGGAAAAACTACACATATTATCGTAGACTTAGAGTTATAAGAGTTTGCATTCATTTGAAATGCTAAAATTAGTAATGGGCCTGGGCTAAGAATCTCACATCCCACACGTAAAATTTGAACATTGCCAGAAGTAGTGGTCAAATACAAGTAGTACAGTGTTTCCTACCTCTACACCTGGCCAAACTGAGGCTCTCCACATTCACCAGCAACTCGCAACAATTTGACTTTGGGAAGTTCTTATTAATCTGGACAACGTAGCTCTACCCCATTTCTAGTTCTTCTCTTCCTTATGCCCATGACTGCATTGAACTACACCCTTTACACATGCAGGGTATGGTACATGAAGTGACTTTCCAATGAAAACACACATTGGCCACAGGATGAATTTTGCCTTTTGGATGCTTTTACACTAAACAAGATATCATGAGACAAGCCTTGGGTCAGCCTCTGTGGGGCTGCATTGCCCTAAGCACACTAAAAGCATCTGGAGCCTTACCTTTTTATGGCTTTGTAGCAAATGATGACAACTACAAAGAGGAACACTAGTGTGGTGCAGCATACTGCAATGATAATAACCAGGCCTGGCCACCAGGTCTCTTCAGTGGGACAAAAGGTAGACTTGGGAGCTGTAAAAAGAGAGTGGAAAAACACATTAATTCTCCCAAACCAACAGGGTATTATCAGATATGCTTCAGTCACTCACACAGGGGCACTATGCCAGGATCACAGACAGATGCAAAGATGTTATTTCACATTTAGGACCCATTTCTTTCTTTCCCCCAAGCAATCAATTTCTCTTATTGGCACTAAATATTTCTTGTCACAGTCACAGATGACCAAGTTCTCTGTGTCAGTGTTACCTACAACCTGACACTCAGCACAAAGGAGAAAGGCTCAGCTCTGCTACCTGTGGGAAACATCTTCTTCCTCTGTATTCACTATCTCCAGCTGCATCAGATTTAATTTTAAAGAGGGATATTATGCTGGTAAGAGCATGTTTTCAAACCCCATTAGGGGAGGTTAGCTGGGAGCTGAAGCAGTGCCTACCAATCTCTTTTGTAGCTAATATTACTGTAACCTTGGAGTGAGGAAGGGAGATTTGTTTTAAAAGAATATGAGTTCTATTTACTAATTGCTTTCAGAGTATTATAGTTGACAAGCTTATTTTCCTTTACCCTACCTTTGAATTCTAAGCCAAGTAGTCAAGATATGTTAACGCCAAGAAAAGTTAACTTGTGGAAATATAAGCTATTATTATTACATTTTTCTTATTATGTTTAGGGATAGAATTGTCTATTTAAGTACCACTCAAAACAAGAAATATTTTGTATCTGCTGGCATTTAGTTAAAATATTTTCCTTCAGGGCTATGTTCCTTTTACCATGCTTTGAGGGGACACGTTTCCCGAAGGATGGTGAGTAACCAATGCCGTGAGCAGTACCAGTGTACTGCAGAGGGAGAAGAGAGCCTTAACACAGCCTCTGCAACCACATAAATTCCATGAGCATTTTGGTCACCTTAAGTGACATTTAATAATGCATCAGTTTGTGGGACTGTCTATATCTACATTATCAGCTAAGTAGGTGAGGGAATGAAATACAGCACAAGGCTCTTTCATGAGTCTCATTGTTTATTTTGATATTCTGAATGTCCAGTTATACACATCACAAATAGCTGCACAAGTTAAAATATGTCATCAGTCCAGTATCATTTATTGTGATCTGACATCTCCTCTGTCTCCTGTGTTTGATTAGGAAAAGACAGATACATACCCTTAGATTATCAATCAATAGATTAAATAATGAATTACACAATTTCTGAGAAAATTTCTTTTTTCCAATTGCAATATGCATAGAGGAGTTGGCAACATTTACTCCAAGGAATCTGCAGCAGCCCCTTAGGAAAAGACTAGGTAAAGAACTAAAAGAAGCAATTAGAATAATAAACCCAACAGCTTGACAGCTAGTGGTTCCCAGCTTCCTCTTTGACTATGTTCACTCCTAGACTGCCCCAGCAACTGAATTTCCACTTTATCACTGCCAGTTGCAGAAGTCAGTTTTCAGTGGGTGATGGAATTATTTACTGTGTTTTGATAAAGCTAATGTTTTTAATATTCTCTGAAAGTTTTTGATGTTGTAAGCTTCCAGAACTGAATGCATTTCAAAGATGACAAAATATTTGCATGAAGGAGCAGGCAGTGTCAAGGTCAACTCTACTTTCCTGGTGCTGTCCAGAAAAATGGAAAAGGGAGCAGTGAAGCAAAAGGAAAAACATCGATCAGCAGGTGCCATGCAAAATTTGATGAGATCACAGAAGATGGGAGAAGTGGGGCTATCCTTCTCTAGCCCTTGTTCTTCTTCAAAGGCAGGATCAACTGAACTAGTCATAAAGCAAAATGGTGGTGAGACTGGGCTGCTCCTCAGCACAATAAATGAGACTGACAAGTGGCAGAGGCAGGATATAAAGCCAGGCTTGTCTCATGTCTGTACACCATGTACTCCTTGATGGTTTATCATAGTATTTTTCCATGGAGAACAAACTGATATATGTGGGATTGAATAGTAAACATTACTCCTAGATGCAGTCATTAATGACAGAAAAATAAGAATTGCTAATGTGGAAGTGATGCCTAATCCACCTTGCTCAGTTCCTTTCCCTGCTGGTCCAGACTGGGCACTCAGAAAGGAGCACAAGAAATAATGCTGAAAGCTGTTTCTTAGTGGCCTGCAGTTTCATACAGATTTAAAAATTACTTTCTCTTTCTACTACTTATTAATGCAGTACTAACCTTGTTTTCCTTTGAAATGTCCACTCCTTTTTTAATAAGCTCATAGTTACCCATGCTTTTCTGCCTTTCTCAGTACGTGTTCATATAGCCCTCACACCCTGGCATTTCTCTGTCCTTAATGCATTTCTCCTCACAACTATCCTCTGAGGAAGAACTGCATTTAATCCCCTCAAGATGATGGGAAGGCTGAGCCTGCCCTGCATGGATGACTCCTCTGTGTGCAGCTAGAAACGTCAGCTGAGAGGGGAACTTCCCAAAGGACCCGCAAGATGCCTGGGAAGAACCAGATCTTCAGAGAGGAGCCCCTAGTGAGTCCCAGCCTGAGCTCTCGATGCTAGGGAGGCACAGCTGTCCCAGTTCCCTTGGGCTGGGGCTCACAGCTTTCCCTGGAGCACCCCGGGGCTGGGGAGCCTCTCCATCTTGTGCTGGACTCTGAGATCCCAGCTTATCACCTGCACCTGGTTTTGCACCTGAGAAGGGCTGAGCCCACAGGTGTCAATGAGCTCTCAGGGATGAGAAACTACCCTGGGTGAGGGCACCTGCAGCAGCCTCTGGCAACTGTGCCACTCTGCATGGAATGGCAGTGCATTTCCCAGGCACTCCCTGAAAGAGCCCAGATGCTCCTCTAAGGAGATACTGATCATCACAAAACACACCCAGCAGAAGATGTCCCACACTACCTACACCAGTGTCAGGGTCCATTGTTTCATCATCTTCACCTTTGATGAAGTGCAGGAAAGCAATTCTCCTGGTTGCCTCCTCGTTTGTACCACCTCTTTCAAACACATTACAAAACCCCAAAAGCTGTATATTTCAGAACCAAATTGTGCCCTTTCCCCTGAGTAAAGAAACAAGCCACATACTGCTGTCCCTCACAGAGGTGTATCTGGGGAGTGGAGAACACCCTTGGGTGCCAGAAATCACTTTGTCATCCCCACTGGGCTACTGAGAGCTGAGGCCTGGCCAGCCTGGAGCTCTGTGATAAAATAATTATGAAACTATAAAGCTACACACAGAGTAAGTGTGGCACACATAAATTGAGTCAAAAGCCAGAGAACTGGCATGTCTCAAAATCTAACTATAAACAGAAAGTCGGTGCTGGAAGAATGTGGTTTGAACAGTGACCTCCCTCTTCATCCCCCAAAATAGGGTGATGAACACTGATACAGTTTGCAAATGGCTTGGGAATGCATTCAACTACAAATTGAGACAAACACATTTAGATTAGAAATAGGGTAACTATAATCATTAAGGATAATTAGTCTTACCATAGTCTATAATTTCTGGTTGAGTATTTAAACAATAAACTTAGTTTAAGGTAGCCTTTTTATTTTTACTTTAAGAGGTCTAAATTCAGCTAAAGAGATTGGACTCAGTGTAAGACTCGAATAAGTAAAGAAAACACTCTGGCTCTGAAAAGTCCACATGAATACAATGCCTTTTATCTCTTGGCCTTAAAATTTATGAAGTACAAATGTTGGTTAGGTTTACTTTCAGAGGGCCATCACCTTCTCCTATTCCCAATGGCACCAGGCCTAAATAAATACCATGAGCAAATAAACCCATTTCAGGCCTGTAGTGGGTAGATGGATCCAACTTATTCAAAACAAATTAACGAAAAAGTGCTTTCAGATCAAACTGTTCAGCATCACAAAAGTCTTACACCTGCTTTTTTTGACTAAATTAGTTTTGAAGGCTCAGCATAAATACACAGCTCTGACTCTAATGTTAGAAGGTATCTGTACACAGCTGGCTCCAGCCAGAAATATGCATACCAGCAAAGATTAGCTCAGCTACTGAGGGTTTCCCTCATTGTCTAGGCACAAAAATAAAGGTTCTATCACGGGAAAGAATGTTTCCATAAAATTCCCAAGAAGTTCTCTGATTTTTTTTTATCAGATCTCAGTGGTCATTCTCAAAATTGCTCTGAGCTTCCGACAAAAAACTGTGATGAAGCTGTTTTAATCTTCTGGGTTAAGCATTAAATAGTTTTGTGTATGTTGTAAAAGCAATACACGTACTGTCTGAGACAGAATCTAGAAACAGGACTTGGAATCCTTGGATACACCACCAGGTTATCTTTAGTGGTCATGGCTGTAGTTTACGAAGCTCATAATTTCAAAATCTAGTTCTCCCATAATTTATTTTGATTAGTGTTATTACTTTCCATTACCATATGGGTTTTAGGCTAATTGCTCTTTGCATGGGAATGCTGGGACATTAACAAGTAACACAACCAAGTCTGTCAGGAGACAGAAAGTGCTCTCTGAGGGGCCATGCTGAGCTGGTGCCCCTGAGCAGCTCTTGGCAGTGATGCTGAGGCAGGGAGCCTGCACCAGGGCATCCCTTCCCTCTGCCAATCCCACAGTAGCCAGCTCTGCAAAGCAAAGCAAAAGAAAAACAAAACAGAATAAAGCAAAACAAAGCAAAAAAAACCCAACCCAGAACAAAACAAAAGCAAACACAGGACTGAGCTGGAAAATAGCTAAGGGAGGCAGTGACTCGTGCTCCCACATGTAATCCCAGGGAGGTGTCTCCAGTGGAGGTCTGTCAATTTGCTCACAGACTGAGTCCCAAGCAGCTCCTGAGTGGCCCCTGATGTGATGTGAAAGGGTGACAGTGGCCCCATCACCTCCCTACAACAGCAACTTCATGCCTAAAAAAGGAAGAGCACTTTCAAGATAAATCAAAACTGATTATTGTTTTTCTTTTGCTTTTATTCCTATTCTTGCAGAAAGGTCAAGAGTGCTGTCATAATCACCCTTATGAGACATCTGCCTGTTTTTAATATTGTATACTCACAACAGGCTAAACCCTGCCATTGCTATGCCTGCAGCATTTCTCTTGCTATTGTAGGGCTGCCTGAATCAGCCATGCACTTTTAATTAGCATGCTAGGAAGCAGGATAGGATTTTATTTTGAAGGCAGGCTCATATTCCAAGGGCCTCAAGTGTTTTATCAGTCTTGGTTGGAAATAAAAAGGAAGATGCAGGCAGTGTGTTTTCAGCAATCTCTATGTATGTCACATATTCTAGAGAGCTGTTAATCTTCCGGCTAAAACGGGGTTTGAGTCCTAGTCTCATCTTCACTCTTATTTATTATTTTGATATTCACGTAAATTGTATGTTGACATATTCATGATAACAGTCATGTCTCTTCAAGACAGAGAAGACACTAGTTCCTGCAACCACTATCACACTGGGATGCAGGGACAAGCCCAGAAAACATGGAGAAGTTTAAATGTGATTTCAAATGTCAATGTATATGAAAAAAACCTCCCAGGACACTCCAGTGTCCAATCTGAACTCTCAGCTAAATATGGAGAAGGACTTTGAATGTGTTACAGTTTGGGTCTTTTCACATCAAGGTATCTCACCCAAGCTCCTGTGGAATAGAGGAGTTCAATGAATCCCCTGATTAATATGAAATAATTTGGGTTCTGTGAGGAAAAGCCCTACAGAGGAAGTTACACAAACACCAAGGCTCGGACATTTACTCTAGGCATTGCACAGTGTAAAACACAACAAACAAGGAGAGCCTCCACCACATGCTCTTATCTTTTTTGAGAAAGCTGATTTCAGTCCCGAGCCTGAGGCCTCTTGTCTACTTCTGCATAAGGCCCTTCGCTCCCTCCAGCAGTGTAGATTCACCCTAAAGTGAGCGCTGATTAATTTAATGCTGATTAATTTCATTGTATGATAGGATGAAGCCTTAGGCAGCAAACAAAAAAGGTCTAAGGGCTCAAGTGATGTAAACTAGCAGAAGTCCACCCAGCTGAGAGACTGGTGCCAGCCAAGCACCTTGTCCCAGCATCTGCATGATGATGCTCAGAAGAGAAATGTAGCTGAAGGTCAGGATCTCGGTCTCCAGAGCCCTGCAGGCTGTAGGCTCCCCGAGAACAAGACTGATTACCTAACCCAGGGCCATGGGAAGAGATCTGTGAGTCAGTGTCAGCTGAAGCATCTCCTCTGTTTGCTGTATTTCATCACGTAGGGACTGCTACAGATGTGTTTGGATAATGCACGCAGTAGGAACGTGCTGCCTGTACCCAGGGCTGCTCACAGTCAGAGGCAGCCGGCACAGCAAAAACAAATCCTTTAAAAGAGCCTGCTAGTGGGGTTTGTGGTGCTGCTAGACTTGATACAAATATAGATCTTCAGCTGTTATTCTAAAAGGCATTGTGAGAACAAGCAAAGCACATGTTCCCTTCCACACTCTTGGATTTAAGTGGAACATCTCCCAGGAGGATTGGGGAGAGGAGGCTGACCGGGAAATGGGTGGCCTTGGTGTCTGTTCCTGGGGCAGAAAGCCATGACTGCAGACATGACCTGCATCCCCAGGGCACACCAATGCATAGGCCCTGGGGCTGTGCTTGGCCAGAGGAAGCCCTGAGCTGGCCTTCACGTGGCAGCCACAGCTGCCTGCAGAAGACAACCCTCGGGCTGGTGATCAGGGACAGACAGGCTTGCTGAAGGAAGGATTGGCATTTTCCAGATTGACAGAGGAGTGGCTTGTCTAGCCCTGTCAGGTTTCCTCATGCTGTGTTTGGTTTTTTTTTACTCCCTTACAGATTTCTGCCCTTCCTGTTGCCATTTCCAGCTTAGGGCCATTTCCAGAGTGCCATGAGCCAGTTGGGTAAACAACCAGGCAATAGTGGTGTGCTCGGCAGAAAGCCTGTCCTGATTTATGGCCTCCCTGGAGTAGCTAGGTTAAATAACACTGGTAGAAATCAGCTATTCCTGTAGCAGATGATACTTCTGTTTATCACATTTTGTTGCAGACAAGTTTATATCGTGCAGCTGCTCTGTGCATATGGTCCTACTACACTTCTAAGGGGGATACTGCAATCACTACGCAGCGGGAACTTCTGCTATAATAAAAACATGTGTGGGAATGATGCTGGAGAAATTCCCTCCCATGCAGCCCTTACACTGTAGACACTGTTAGTCTACACTCTCAGTTGCCTCATCTTCTTAGTTTTCTCCTCCTTTCTAAAAACACTTCTCTTCTGAAACAAGAAACATACTCAGTTCTGTGCTTAGTTTTGGAGACTGGAATGTTCAGGAGGTGAAGGAAAGGGGGAGTTCTGCAGGAATTTTCTGAAGGTCACAGGCACTAGAAGAGTGCATGGCTCATTGCAAGAAACAGAACTGGAACTGCAGGTGAAAAAACCTGAGCGTGGATAGTCAGTAAGGAAGAGAGCAGCTGGGTGGGGGAGGTTAAGTGTAATGCTCAAGATCTAAGCTTTAGGAGTTATTGAACCTGCACACATTTAGGTTTGGGTTTAGCAGTAGATTTCACTAAAGCTCCACGTTACTGTACTTTCTTGGTAGGTGTCATGGAGCTGCTTTTCTTTGGCAGATTTGGGATTCTTACAGAAAATGAACATATCATTAGGACCAAAATAATAATAAGCAAAAATATTGGTCAGCCAGACATAAGTAAAGCACATTGTGGGGAAGCAGCTTGTGCAAACTCACTGCACCTCAGTGAGAAAGCCAGAAAAACAAAATGTCTTTTGACTCCTGGCCAGTCCTCCCCTCTGGATCATGTTTCCTCTTCTTTGGGAGTAAACACAAACAACTGATTTGGCTAAAACTACACTACAGGGGTGGAAACAGCAAACTCCCTTTCTGACTTCCCAGGCAGGCGCCAGATCTCTGCCCAGTGACAGCGACAGTGACAGCCAGCACAGTGACACCATGCCCAGCAGCTCGGTGCAGCCAAGCCCTACGGTCAGAAACAAGGTGGGATCCCACAGGATGCCCTGGAATGGCTGACACTAAGCTTGTGGGATAACCTGTCTTGGTTTTGTACAATTGCAGAGGGAAACTAGAGAACAGTTCAGAGCTCTACACACACATGGAAATATGCCAATGCATAGAGCACAGCAGTCAAGGGATTGTCAAACAAAGTAGGAAGGGAAAGTCTGTGCTCCAAATGATTGACAGGCTGAGGGCCAGACTTGCCTGCCTTAATCCTGTTAGGCTGTTGGTGAAGCTGATGGGACCCACCAGAACTGAGGTACCCCTCAAACAGGGGCAAAACATGCTTTTAGCTGCTGAGGTCTTTTGGAGGAGAGCAGGGTTAGAGAGCACAGAGGGAGAATCTGTTCTCTAAAGAATGATCTGGAGAAGCAGAAGCATTTATAGACCTTGTGGTAAAAAGGCTTTTAAGGAGATTACATCATAGCTAGCTTCTGTGTTAACACTCAGCTCTGGCGCTTATCTTTACAATGTATGCTCACATCAGCCACTGCCCTCTGATCTGACTTTGGACGGTGTTTTTCTAACCAGCAGTCTCCCCATGAGACGCTGCTTTTCACTCTCCATCTGATTCTCTCTCAACATAAAGGACTGAATTGTTTTTACCCCATTAAATCACACCCTGTCGCTCTCTGTCCCGAGCAAATGAGAACAGAAGCCTGGTGCCTTGCAAGGCAGCCTCCTCCTTGCAGCAACAGAAGAGCATTTGGGAGAGCCTCACGGGCATCCTCACATTGTCTGCTCTCCATAGCCTGAGTCACTGCCAGCTTGGGCAGCACTGAGAAGTCCTCCTGGCACCCCCAGGTAGTCCTAAGTGCTGCCTCTCCATGGGAGCCATCGCTCAGGCGAGCCCTGCCAGCCTGGTGGCTTGTTTTCTGAAATGCAGGAGACATCAATCAGATTAGTGGGTATCTGGTGCCTCTAAGAAACGGGTCACAAGTGCCAAAGCATTTGGTGCTAAATTAGTACCCTGGTATTTATTTTAGAAGGTAACCTCATTTCCAGAGGTTCTCAGCCCTCTGAGAACCAGTATGCTTTAAGCTGGGTATGAAGATATACAACCTTAAGTTCAATCTTCTGAGTTTTATGATACAGGCTTTAACCTCTCTGTACTTAGGCAGCATGTCACTGCAGAAGACAGAAATTCCCTTCGAGATGTGGGCTCCAGGCTCAGTTCTCCTCCTTGCTTGCTGCATGATTTTGGGACAATTTCCACCCCATCCTTGTTTCTCCTTCTCTGGGATGGGAACAAGTAGCTCCAGCTTTCTAAATGGTTGCAAGGTGTAGGGATAAAATGCGTAACATAAGGCAGCATGTCAGCACTGTTGCTATTTCTTTCCCAATTCTTTAACAGAACAGACAGGCCCATTTATAAGTACTTCATCTACATTTCTACAAGAACTAGCTGTAATTACCTGCCCTTCCTGTCAACCACCAATTCAAGGAAACACAGCAGCAAGGCCACGGTCTGTGACAGAACAGCAGAGCACAACACTGACCTGGAGACAGTAATTCTCAGTTCTTTGGAACAGAGGCACCACTGAGAGACACAGAGATGTGCCAGTACCATCCACTTCATTGCACAAACACACAGTCTAACTCTTCAGTGGCAAGTGATGTGCACAGGCATTTTATGAGCACTTGCAAATCTTCAGTGGGGAAAAATCAGTGCTGAACACAATCTGCTTGTCCTACCAAACTGTGTGACCTCATCATGTTACAGTGATGAAAGTGAAAAAGCATCCAGAAAAAAAAGAGGCCTGAAAACACTGGACCTTCATGCTAAGTCTGCTATTTCAGCACACTTGGGCTTATTTCCATGAACAAGCACACACACACATGCACACAGACACGAACACAGGTATCTGGCGTTGTTTAGCCTGGAGAAAAGAAGGCTCAGAGGAGATCTTACTACTCTATACAGCTGCCTGAGGAGTTGTAGCCAGCTGAGAGTCAGTCTCTTCTCTCAGGCAACCAGCAATAGGACAAGAGGCAGCCTTAAGCTGAACAAGGGGAAGTTTAGGTTGCACATTAGAAAGAAGTTCTTTTAAAAAAGTGTGATTGGGCATCAGAATGGCCTGCCCAGAAAGGTGGTGGAGTCATCATCCCTTGAGGTGTTTAAGGAAAGACTGGATGTGGCTCTTAGTGCCACGGTCTGGTTGACAAGGTGGTATTTGGCCATAGGTTGGACTTGATGATTTCAGAGGTCTTTTCCAATCTAAATTATTATGTGACTCTGTAAATAACTTCAACATGGGCAGGAAGAAGTTCACTTCTGGGAACGAGATTTGTGGAGACTTCTTCAAGCTGCCAGGGAAAAGGACTATCTTTGCTTGGAGGCTTATGGCACTGTGCCCTGAGCCATCTGACATCAAACAAAAGTAGGAACCAGTGAAGGAAATAAAGGGTTGCTTCCAAACTGGAACTCACTAGGTACAGGACATGCATCTTCCCCACATCAATCCCATAGCCAATATCACCTCCCAGGTCCACTGCTGTAAAATAGGTATAAAAAGAAAGGAGTCTTCTGGACAGTTTCTCCCCCAGCCAATCTGTCTTGCTTTCAGGCTGCTTCAGAGGTTGTTTTAGGGCAGAAGATGGTCTTATCATCAGTACCAGGAATTTCTAGGAGAGAGAGGTTTCTTTTGGGGCAGTGCAGCTGCAGAGGGCAACTCATGGGGAAGCAACTGCTGAAGAGTAAAGACATTAAGTAGAAAACTTGCCTCATCCTCCCTTGTGACCTGATAGCCACCACTCACCTCAGATCAACAGCGAGGAAGTGATTAGTAAACAGCACATAGAAAACATCTGTCCAGTCCAAAATAAGGTAGATTGGGCCACGGCTTGGGACACTTTCTGAGAGCTAAGTGGCTTGGAGAGCTTGTTCAGCATCTATCTGCATTTTTAGGTGATAAAAGCCCTTAAAAAACTAGCCCTTGCTTCCACAGTGCCTCAGGTACCCTTGAATGAAATCCATGGCACAAAAGGTGCCATGAAGGCAGGTTCTGGTGAGCCTGTTAAGGTTCTGTGCTGGTTGCAGTTGTATGGACACTGTAAGCTCATACAGTGAGCCTTTCCAGGTTGTTAATTCCCTTATCTCCTTTACCAGGGTTTTGCTGAAGCTGTATCATCATTGGCAGAGGAGCAATAAGACAAGCCATAGTGCTGTTCTCCACTGTGGGTTCATGTCCAGCCCCTCAGGCTGCCTCCTTTCATCCATTGCTGCATGGTGATGGTGTGGCTGCAGCTGCTGCATCTCACCCCTGGCACAGTCCTCACTGTGTGAGGGTACAGCCTCTATTCCATGGGACAGGACACAGCTGACCAATTCCATAACAATTACCATTACTTTTGAGCCTAATAATAATAACAACAATAATCTTCAGCGCTTGACACCTACTAGTCTCAAATACAAAGTTCACAAGGATGAAAACACATCTCTGTTTCAGATATGGTAACCCTGGGTGTCTGACATTGTAGTTGACTCTGTTGAGATCTCCCAGCAGGTTGGTGGCAGAGGGAGAAGCAGCACCCTGGACACTCTTTCCACCATTCCCTGGAGGGTGGGCAAGATGTCCCCTTTGTGGATGTCACAGTATGTCACCCTCAAGCCTTCTGAAAGCTTATCAGTCTTTCAGCTCTTACAGTGAACAGACCTCCCAAGCAGGGATGATAGAGGCTGAAATTCCAACAGCTGAAACGTGATTTCAGGAGTCTACACTCTTACAGTGAAGAACAGTCTTTCACCAGCAAATGATTAATGAGATACCTCAGGGCTGGCAGAATCAATCTCACAGAAAGATGACACATCTTCTTGGTATAATGTTTTATATACATTTGAATTAAATTGAATTAAAGATTCAGATTTGCACAACTTCTTAGAGTTCAACAGTATTCACATGAGTAGTGCCATCAGTCACAAGCTATGCAAAGTGAATAAAATTCAGTGCTACTGGTATTAAGTCATTATCTTGTAGATCCTTAACAGCTTTTTCAAGAGCTTGAGAACCTCTAGGTAATCGCAAAGATTAGACAAACCTCACGTCTCAGTGCTGATACTTTCACAAAATCAGTACCTTCAGGGAAGTCTGAGACAAAACCAACTGCAGATTGAATTTCCTAGAACAGATTGTGGGAGACTTGGAAATACTTCGTGTATTTTCCTAATGTGCTAACAGGAACGTTTCTAAGGTACTGGTTTGTGTCCATCTCTGAAAAATAAACAGTTTGCCCATTGGGCAACCCACTATATGAAGAGAGTGACTACAACAGACCTGTGCTTTAGATTGGTAAGTGCAGATGGCTCTAAAGAGTTCACTTTACAAAGCAAGCCATATGTCTAAGTTTTAGGGTGGCTATGTAGCTGATACTTCTGTTGATTTATGGCATCTATATAGACATAATCCTCCTATTTGATGTTATGTGGTTTATTCCTTGTATCACTTCAACCACTCAGTTATTGCTGGAATTAAGAGCTACAGTGATCACTTTAAAATGTCCCTTAAGAGGTCTATTAATAATTCCCACACTCACTGCCCTTAAGTTCCTTTCCCAAATTGTATTCAGATTCAACTTAAGGGAAATTAAATTGATGACCCACCCAGAGTAAAATGGAACTGAAACGTGAAAGGCCTTCCAAACCAGGTGTAAATTTAATTCTAATATAAGTAAAATTACATTTATCAACTAATAATTTTTCATGCAGCTTCCATAAAATACAGAACACTTTAAGAGGCAATTACACCACATTAACAGATTGAGGCATTTCCCTGTGCCAAATGCCCTTATATGAAGTCCTCGATCACCACTCAGTATATGTGGAACTCCTGGAAAGCTAAAAGACAAGGCACAGGTTTATTTACAGTCACAGATGCAAGCAGATTGTTACAGGTTGCAGTTGCACTGCCCCCAGGCTTTACACAGACCATGACTCCCTACTGAATCTGCAGCAGTGGCAGCCCCCACGTACAGTGATGCCCTGAAAAGCTGAGGCAGAGCACCTGCACCTTGCCAAACTGAAACAAGAGTTAAACCAAACCCTCTCTGTGCTCCACTGATAGTCATTTCCTTTGATAAAGGTTATGAAATAAAAATATGCATCACTTTCACAAGGAAAGGAAAATGTCCAGGGATGATTCAAGAGAATCTGCTCCATTGGTAAAAGTCCAGTTTAATAGAAGCATTTGTCAAGGAACAGATCTTTGTCTAAAATTATTTCTAACCAATGAACTGATGAAATACCATCTCCATTTAAAAGACACTTCAAAATAATAAAATAATTCATTTAAACAGCCATTAGGGATCCACAGTTTGCTGCTATATTTATGTAGCTATAATGCAGTACGATTTACTAGTGGAAGGGTTAAATTAACTTGCAAAATTATTAATGACAGATTTTGGAAGGAGCATCAGTTATTAGCCAATATTCATACTGTATTAATGGACACTGTGTCCTCACTTTGGGATAACATCCCAAATTTTCAGACTACTGCTTCCTTCACCTGCTACACTGACTTAAATATTACCCTTAAGCTGCAATTACATAAGCAGGGCAACACCTTTATATCATGTTCATAACAATACAATGCACAAAACCTTTACAAGAACATATTTCTGTAGGTCTGCTTTACTGAGGTCAGCTGCTTAGCCCTTCCTGCTGGAACAGCTTGTGCCAGTTAAGCATTTACTTTCGACTTGTCAAGATGAGGCACAACTCCTTCTGCCAGGAGCAGGTGAACCTGCAATTACTTGTAAATCAGCAGCCTCTGACTCATCAGTAACTTCACTGAAGATTTGTTATCTTCTTAATCAGTGAAATGGTAGGCATGTACAAATGGACTGCCATCCACAGAAGGAATTAATGTCCTCATCTTAGCCAACTCCTTCTGCTTAAAAAAAATCAAGATGTTGGAGTATGCATCTCAGAGTAGAAAAGACTGTTCTACTGCAGAACCAGTTCAACATGTGATGGTTCTTTTTAAAAATTAGACAATGCTTTTAATCTATAGACAACAGAACTCCCAGTGATTCCTGCACTGCAAAATCTGGCCTGAGGCTCTTACTTTTAAATACTTCAAAATGCATTTTCAAGAGAGAGGATTTTTCCATTATATCAATTTATTACTGTATGAAAAATTCAAAACAAATATGCAAGGTCCCAGAGCAGAGGAGATATTCATCACTTGCCTAAATAACAATTAGACTTGGCAAAACATTTCAGAATTTATTGTGATGGAAAACTCCGAAATGGGAAAGCACTGGAAGCTATGACTGACCATCTGGTCTTACCAGTGCTTCAAACAGAAAGACTCAGATTTTACAACAACTCAATATGAGGAGATAGGTGAAAGAGTGACAGCAGAATCCTATCATGGAAGTATTAGTATGAACCTTTCCAGTCTTACCTGCTTTCTAATCACTAATCCCGCTCTTCAGACTTCATATAACATCTTAGATGCTCAAACTATTTCAAATTTTGTATTTGATTGCTGCTTAAGAAAGCTCCTCACCATAAATAATTTTCTCATTTTTGACTGAGAGGCGAGGACTTGTAACTTTTATTCCTACACCAGAAATAACTGTGCTTAATGGAAAAAAAAAATAGCAGGATTTTGAATTCTGTATGTCTTTGGTGACAAAATCAGAGTGCCTGCAATTTGAGGTAGAAAATCCAATCACTGCATTTCTGATTTAGATGGGTGAATTCTGTTTAACCCAGTCTTGGATGCTTAATTATTTGGTTCACTGTGCTACGAGTGAAGGCAGTGTCTGTGATGTGAAAACAACTATGATGAGGATCTGGACTAGACTCAACTTCTGCCATCATCCACGGCTCCAGGCTGTGGGCTCAGAGTTCAATTTAGATTTGAAAGCCTCTGAATCCTACAGCCAGTTCTGAGAGTCACATTCCTCCAGTAACACAAAACTGTATGTGGGAGATAACAAGAATTGAATTTTGGTTTTGCTTTGTAAATTATGAACAATGCTCTCACATAAGACTGCAATTCATAGTATGACAGCTGTGTTACCAAAACTGGAAGGGCTTCCCTGTTTCAGCATTCTGCTTGCATTTAAAAAAAGTCACTGTCTAGACCAGACTTCTCTCACTGTAAATGTCTTCATACACGAGACAACATGTCCCCTGTCATTTTGGGGCTACTGTAGCTCTCTGCTGTTCAGCTTTGGTAGTCATTATGTTGTATGCAGGATGGAGGGAAATGTCTTCCCCACATTATAAAACAAACCCAGCCCTGCCTGTTTGCCAACAATTCCTTTGGGCATTACTTGAGAGAAATCCACCCAAGATTCCTGCAATAGGTCCAAGAATCTCAAAACTACTCTGAACAAGCCTTTCAGGGAGAAAGGCAGTAGGTGAAGGGTGGTCCTGCCAGCTGAGCACTTAGGGCCAGCAGCTTTGCAGTGGGTGCTTGTAAAGACAGAAAGCCCTCACAAAATGAAATGCTTAACCAAAGGGAAAATTAAACTCAGAGCTCTCTGAGATGCCCAATTCCTATTGCAGCAGCCTACACCAGACTGACCCGAGCTGATTATTGGGCATCTCATATTTGAAGACACATCATGGCCTCCAGGAAAACTTCAATTCATTCTGCAATCACAGCTTCTCCTCCACTCCTGAGAGATAATCAGACCTCTGCCAAGGACAAAAGTTCTTTAGGCATTGAGTAGGCAAACACATCAGCATCCAAGTGCAAGAAATGTAGAGGTGAGCATCAGGACCATTCTCAGCTTTCCTGCTGGAATAGCAACATGGAGACAGTATTCAGCATAAGGTTCAAACTCATTCTTTGGGTCCACATTGGATCACCTGTGCGTTCTACCATCAGGATTTAGGACCCAGAAAATCCTAAGGAAAACCCTTTTCTTATTCTTTTATGTTCTAGAGCCATACAGCGTTTATTTCTATAGCAAGATCTTGCTCTGAAAGGCTGTTTTAACAATTAGCAAGACATCTGAAAACTTTGGTTAATTGAAAACCTACGCAAAGTTTAAGAAGTTCCAAACTATTCTTGTTCTTCAGATTCCTGCTTAATATATACACATTGTGACAGTCCAGAGATGAGTGGCATTCCTCAGGGGATGGTGTGAGGACTGGTACTGTTTAATGTCTGTGTCAGCAACACAGACAGTGGGACTGAGCACATCCTCAGCAAGTCTGCCGACAACACCAAGATGTGTCAACATGCTGCAGGGCATGGATGCCACCCAGAGGGACCAGATGCCATGCAGAGGGAAGAGATGCCATCTTTTCTATGAGACAGGCTGAGACAGTTGGAGAAAACTCCAGGGACACCTTATAGCAGCATTCAGTACGTGAAGGAAGCCTACAAAAAAGCTGGAGAGGGACATTTACAAGGGCATGTATGGCTAAGGACAAGGGGTAATGGATTTAAACTGGAAGAAATAAATTTAGATTAGATATTAGGAAGAAATTCTTTAATGTGTGGGTGGTAAAGTACTGGAACAACTTGTCCAGAGAAACTGTGGCTTCCCCATCCCTGAAGTGTTCAAGGCCAGTTTGGATGGGGCTTTGAGGAACCTGGTCTAGAGGAAGGTGTCACTGCCCATCCCAGGGACATGAAACTAGATGACCTTTATGTCCCTTTTAACCTGAACCATTCCATGACTCTATGATCTGTCCCAAAAGATGTCCTTAGCTTTCCTACTTGCACTGAAGGGACCCTGCATGCTTTCTGAAATTAAGCTGTACATCTGAGCTTATACAGCTGCCAGAAAGTTTCACCCTTCTTGTAGTTGGTCATTTTTATTTTGGCATTTTCACCAGTCCAAATAATTAGTTAAATTAGATCCTCTGTCTCCAGAGATAAAGCTTTCACTCTGAAAAACAAAATGATACAATTACTGCATGGAGATTAGAGTCCTCTGCAGTGATGTCATTCACTTTGGCCTTGCACTGACATGATTGTGCCTGATCTCAGCTGACAGCTCAGGGCAAACTTCCACCAAGGTCAGGAGCTGTAAAGACTTCACTGTGTACCTATGTGCGAGCATCCAAACGCCAGAGACTGGTTCATGTATCCAGACTCAGCTTGTTTCCTCCTCTAAATTTTGCCTGAAGCAATGTTTGAATGAACACCTCCTTCATCCAGAGGGCAGATGGCAACACCAAGGACTCCTCACCCGATATGGGAGAAGGGTAGGGCGGAGACAGCAAATGCTGCTCACCAACAAGTGAGGAGTACAGGCAAGAACATCCTTCCTCTTCCTTGTATCATTTTAAAGAAGTCACTTCTGAATTTTTTTTCTTAAGACAGGTTAAAAGTGATACTGACTACAGTGTACATCTAGCTCTAACCCCTTCCCCCTTTCCTGTTTTGCAAGCCTGACTTTTACTTCCAGACAAAGTCCTTTCTTCTTTACAATGCCCCTGGAGAAACCTGCATGCTCACAGAGTATTTAGGGGTTGACAACAGCAGCTTTTCAGATTTTTAAGGGTCACCATCATTTGAACTAGCTTATTCTCACGGGTCCATGAAGCTGGGTTAGAAATGCTGCCTAAACAAGTATTCCATCCACCTTGTCTCAGTCTTGGCCGAAATCCAGAGACAGGGAAGAAAGCAGATGGAGAGAAAAAGACGCAGTTAATTAAAGGCCAGGTTCTGAGCATCTCTGTCGCCTTCAGGTCATTACAGACATATCTAGGGAACACACTCAATTTCATTGAAAGTTCCTTCCTTTGCTGTCAGCATCTAAGTTTAGTTGGCCTTAGGCCCCTTAGAGCCTCATGAGCTTTCCCTTCACTTCATCAATGAGCGTTTTCTAGGCATGGGTTAGAGAGCAGGCTGCTGCTTGCATAGGGGGAGTTACTCCGGAAACATCAACGTGCCAAACCGTCTGGAGGAACTGCCACGGGCTCAGGGACCATGTCTCCTGACAGCCCTCACCATCACACAGCCCCCACCATCCTAGTTACCTCTAACACGGGCTGGAGTCCCTCTCCTCAGAGCCCCTTGGTAAGGTACACACCTATATCGTATCAGACAGCAGTATCTCAATGGGATGACAAAAAACTGCATCTGACATGAAGCTCAGGAAAGTCAAAGCTCAAATAGTCCATGTGTCCCACTTTGCAGAAGGAGGCACGGGTGAACCAGCAGTACTGAGAGCCCCAGGATGCACAGGGAGCAGCATGGCTGATGGTGGCTTTCCTTCAGACACTGTAAGGCAGATGGATTCCCAGGAGGAGGCACAGGGTGATGCTGCCATGATGGAATTGGCTGCAGAGCTGGGGCAGTGAAGGCAACACCAGGGGTTGGATGGGGCACCATAAACACAAGTGGTCCATGTGAAGGAGTTAGAAATGTGGGGAAAGGAGAGCTGGGGTCATCCCTGAAGGAGGACAAAAGCAGTCTATTTTATTTCCCATATTCATACTGTTGCATTTATTTATTCAGTGCCTCCTCAGGCACTCCCCACACATTCTTGATGTAAATACAGAACTCTAACAAGGAGGTATCTCCTAAACCAGGGAAAGCTGGTGCTCCTAACACTGCTTGTGGTTTTAGACTGCCTGCTAAGCTGTGTGATTCTACTCATTTTCTCCAGAGGGAATTAGGTTATTTCCCCTCAGAGTAAACACAGCATTTTCCAGCTATTATATGTGAATTCCAGGATTCTCTGCATTTAATAGATTTTGTATAAATCTATCTGCAGGAAGCACAGCTAAAGATTTGTTGCTGGATCAACTTGTCAATACTGAAGTGTCTAAAGAGACACTAAATGTACTGTAATAGTTCCTAAAAGTCCTCAAGCACAAAAAGAGCCTTTCAGGGAGTGATTCAGTTGCTCACAAACAGTTATGCAGTGCTATCCCATACAACCAAGTAGGGTTTGTAAAACAATCAGGTGGGACTAATACAGAGGACATATCAGAGGGTTCTCTGATTTTCCACAACAGCAGCTTGAGGCCACACCAAAGAGCACTAGATGCTTCATATAGCAGATAACTGAACTGTCAGTGTCTGTAGTGACTGGAGAGACAGGGTTTTTGCATCTATTGGCTTTAATCACCCAGCCCAAACCATGGTAGCTGCTTTAGAGTTGATCTAAATCTCCAGCAACATTCAGTTTGATCGCAGAGAGAGCTTTTAAGGACAGTGCCTAGCAGGCTGCAGCCTTTTGTGGCTCTCAAAGCTCTGAAAGCAATTCCAGCATCTTTATGTAGTATGTCATGACACAGACACTGTAGCTTGTAAAGGTAAAAATCTTGCAGCTCCTGGACTGCTGTTTTTTTGCAGATGTCCTTCCAGTACTAAACTTTATCCACTTAGCAAGTTCAAAGTGCAAGTCTAGCATCAACCACTTCACAACAGCTTTTGGCTGTTTACTTCCCTCTCCTCTGAATACCATTTAAAAGCAGTGTCTGTAACATCAATATTTAACCACGAGGCTTGTTCTTTCCCCCAAGGAAGGGGATTGCTGTACACATGGACTAAATCACAGTGCTTAGACAGCAGATGATAATGAAAGCATCATTCAAGATGAACACTTGATTGCTACTCTAAAGCTTAGCAGTGAAAGAAACGTGAAATATCTTTTTTTCATTGCTTTTGAAATGAAGTCACTTGCTTAAATCTTAGTGATCTGGATTGATATAGCTCGTATTTTGAACTGTGTTAGCACCTGGCAATCCAGCCTGAGAAAGCATCAGGCTATCCCAGTCACAGGCCCATTTGATTTCTTGTTCTTTCTGCAGTGTGTGACAGAGTTCTTTTTTTCTGACATGATTTACTTCCCACTTGACAGGGGACAAACCCATGCACTCAGAGCAGCTGCCTGATGGAGAGGAAGCAGCCTGGCAGTGGTGCTCCCTTCCCAGTACAGCTGGTCAGCAGGGCTGGTCCCTGTGCCAACACTCTGCCACATCTCGTCCTCCTCAGGGTAACAGAGTACCCCAGGCACAAGAAAAGAGAGTGACAAAGTCCTTTATTTTCTGGGTATGATACAAAGTTCAAGGTAATTTTCCATCTTACTGCCCATGATTTTTCCTACTATGAAAACTATCCCTCTCTGCTTTCCCAGCTGTCTTTGTACTTCCTTTCCCAAGTGTTTCACTCTTGGCTTTTCTCTGCCTTTGCCTTAATTTTCTGCAGTGTAGCACAAGTACAAAGCATGCTCCTGGCAGAAAAGACACTGAAAAATTCTGCCTGTCCTCTGCCTGACTAAGAGCTATGCAGAAGCCTTCTTCATGTCTTCTGCACATCTGGAGATGGCACTGATAAACACAAACAGCCAGATGATGATACCTAATGATTTATTTTTTCTTGGGGGAAGTGCTGAGGATACTGGATACACTTTGCAATACTGCTCCCAGGAGAGTTTACATAAGCAGGGAGAAGAATTAATAGGCAGCCTTATAGGGAGAGATGAAATTATGAAAATGCATAAGAATTAAGGAGATTTACTGGAATACCAAACACCCGGGACCCAGTCTGTGTCCCTGAAGCCAGTGGGTGCATATTGAACTGGGAAGGTCTATCCCACTGTGCAGGGACCATGGGGCCAGATATCACTCTCCAGAAATTATCTGTATGCCAGGGATCACAGGAATACTGATGTGGAAAGCAGCTGCAGAGCTAGCCAGGAGGAACTGAAGGCACCAGGTGTGCTGGGCATAGGGATGTATAGCTGGAAATAAGGAGGAGCTTGGATGATCTGGATAAGGCTTGGGAGCACTGATTTGTATGAAGAGAAAGAGATGAGTTTTAGCCTGCATGTGCATTAGTGGGAAAACTGCTCACTTGCCTTTGACTCCTGACATGCCTACTATTTTTGTAACAGTTGTAAGCAATTTAAAACCAGTGAGCCTGAGTCACTGCTATGGTAAACTGTAGTGCTCCAGTGTCTTGACAACAGTCAAACGTACTGAATGGTCTAGACAGTGTGTTTGGATTTTTGTCTGCTTATAAATTAATTTGCCTTGGAGCACCCAGACCTCGAAGATGCACATCTGGCAAAAAAGGGGGTCATGCAACTCAAGGGGCAGTACAGCACTATGTCTCTGTGGGAAAGCATTTCTCAGGGCTAGGGGATTAGGGAACCACTTAAAACCAGGGAATCATATATAACACAGTGAAAGGAGGGAATTTCTCTGGCTTTCCTCCAAAAGCCAAGCATTATTCATTGATCAGAAAACAGATCTCCATCTCTACTGAGAACATTTCTTCTTCCATTTGCTAAGTGGAAAATGACAAATGAGCTAGCTGTGCCCTTTCCCACATCCTTTCTCCTGTCTGTCCAGGTGTCCCTGTTGCCTTGCCCTCCTTCAGCACACCACGACAGCACCAGCAGCTACTTACTTGGCACCGCTAGCAACCTCGGCGGCGGTGGAGGTGGAGGAGGCGGTGGTAACAGTGGAGGTGGCCTGCACTGGCAAATTTCCTGGCAGCTCTCTGTAAATTTCTCTGCTACAGGCTTGGAGCATGACTTCTGGGGCTCACCCTGAGTGATCTGTGAAGAAACAAGTCATTGCATGAGCAGCAGAACAGTGAAAACTGACCAATGTGTTTTTCAGAATTAAGTACCTGAGTGGCACCTCAGACCTGTACTGAGAACTGAGCTGAACTTCCTAAGAACCCTTCCCTACATGGTCCCCATTTTTAATTTTTTTAAAATTTAAAATATAATACAATATCTTTAAGACCTCTTTCCCCCCGTCAGATTAGGTTCCAGCTGGTTTCTGAGTTATTATGGGGTAAGGAGAAGGCAGGCAGTGGCAGACAATATGATTGCATAAGCCTTCTTTCCTCAGGAAAGCCATCTAGCAGCATGCATTATTCACAGGGTCATTGCTGAAAGCCAAAGAGAGCTAATAAAAATTACAAGACAGTTAGGGTCAGGATTATGTTCATTTTCCCTATGGCAGAACTGAAAGCCAGAGGACATCCCTCTCGTGCTTTGCCAGCCTCACTTGGAAGTTCAGAGAGCATTCCACAGGGTGTTTCACTTCCTGCCAAGAGGAAAGGCTACCCGCATTTTAATCATCTGTGGACCACAGCAATAACATGGTTTAAATGTAAATGCCACATCGTAGCCTCCTGCGAGACGCAGTGCTGGCTAATAATAAAGGTGAAGATGAGGCATTGCAGAACCCAAGCCCAAGCATCACTTGGCCTTGAGCAATGATTTAGCCAGTACTGGTGTACGATATATTCAGTAGCTTGATCTAGTCACAACAAGGATTCTTCATTTACAGCATATTTTTCTTATCATAGTAGTATTTACGTAACTAGGGATTCAAGGAATATTCAGCAAAATTCGGTAAAATATAATGCTACAAAATGGAGTCAGTCCCCAATGAAAAGGACATTTGCTGAGCATCACAGAAGCTTCTGAGAGGTGTTAACTTCAGAGGTCTCTAAGCCAGCTCTTTTTGCATGACTTATACAGGATACAATTTCGAAGAGACAAAGCAAAGCCTAAAAGATTAATAAGCATGTTATCTAACAAGCACTTTGAATGTAAGTATTAGGAGACCGCCTGGGACAGACTTGTGTCCTGCTGAAGCTAAGGACAATTATGTCAGCGTATTTTCTTGTTGAGTTTGGTCTCAGGTGGGTTATTGTCCTAATAGTTTTGGCCTAACATAATCTTCTTTAATTAGCTTTTTTCCACAACATGTTGGTCACTACAAAGAAGATGTCCCATACCATGCTTTCTGATCTGTTTTAGGCAGGCTTCTTCTGCCTCTCTGGCAGGGTCATCCAGGGTTGCCTTCTCCCCACTCCTCTCTCCTGCCCAAGTTTTGCCTCCCTTCCCCTGCCAGCTCTGGGCACACAGTCTGTCTCCTCTCCCCTTTCAACCCTGGCCCCCAGCATGGCCAGCATGACTCTTCCACTACCCACAGCTGAGCCCCAAGGGGGCTGCACTGCCCTGCAGGAAAGCTGTACACAATCATTTCATATATTTCTGGCCAAAAAGAGAGACGTGGCTAATTAAAACAACATCACTGCACAAAGGACGTGTTCACATGCGTAGGAGGTTTCTAAATGCAGAAAGACGCATTACTCTGGCCTCAGGGAAATGGAGGTAGGGCTTTGTTGGTTAAATATTACAGGGAGGGAGGAAACAATGGAAAAGGCTACGTGTAGCTAAGCTGGAAGGACGGCTCAGCACAGCATAAGGCAGAAGGCTCAGTTCTTTAAACAGCTTGTCTAAATCTATTACCAAACATAGGGAAAAACAAATTCAGCACAAGTGCTTTCCAACTTTCCCCTTCACCATCAGGTAACAGTAAAAGGATGGTTAAAGATCATCCCAGACAGCTTCCAGGAACTTACACAAACTCTCTGCACACTCTAATGAATCAAAGTGACTTGGCTGCGTAATCCCTCACGACTAGTAATAAATCTGTCTGCTAAGAAGGTTTATTTGTTTTTAAAGTAAGTGGTCCCAGGCAGCAGAATATCCTCCAT
This sequence comes from Irena cyanogastra, assembly GCA_013397155.1. Classification (NCBI taxonomy): domain Eukaryota; kingdom Metazoa; phylum Chordata; class Aves; order Passeriformes; family Irenidae; genus Irena; species Irena cyanogastra. The sequence goes on along the minus strand of VWZV01011967.1, from coordinate 980,642 downwards.
GCTGCTTCAGCTCTTCCAACACTGCTCACATGAGGGGCTGGGGTTCCAGACTTGCTCCCAAGAAGAGCCCTGTGGGAGAAGTGTCCTTCCCGTGCAGTGTCGGGGGCATACCTGGGGTACCTCCTTGTTCAACAGGTGCAACAAGATTTACCGTGCTGACAGAAGGAGCCAGGCCAACACCTCTCCTGTGGTGTTGGCAGCTGATGAGGAAGCAGCTGTTAACTCCTAGCTACAGCCTAGGCCCTCGGTTATTGAATCCTGAGAGCTCACTACAGTCTTGCAGGGGGCGGTGTGATGGGAGAAGATGGACACAGGGAAGAACAATATTGAGCAGACTTGGAGCCAGCTTTGTTTGCAGATCAGAAGCAGCTTTACATATGTAAGTCTGAAGACAGTGCTGGTATGGCAAAGCTACATTGACTTATTGCTCTAACTTAGTATCAACCAGAACCAAAGGCTTGCTCTGTCTTTTTTTAGAGCTATTGACTGCTTTTAAATCCCTGGAGGCTCTCCTACCTTAGGCTGGTAATAGAGAGTCCTCAGAAAATAGTGGATAATTTTCTCAATTACTTTGCAGACAGGATTAACTCTATCATGGCCAGTCACCTGCTGCTCCTGCTCCTGTCTACTTTAAAATACTATTTTAGGAAAAAAAAAAGGAAAGAAAATAAAAGGAAAAGTTGCCTTGTTCCTCAGTACTTTAGCCTGAACTTGTATAAAAATTTCCCATGATAATTTTTAAATAGTCGAGAAAGAACTGACATTTAAAAGCATGGGTTTTATCAGCTATTTGTTTCCCTTCTCCTGTCACTGGGTGAAATGTGTGGTTGTTAGAAGATAGAAGTAGGAACATAAATATTACCTTGACGGGTTTGTCTTAAAGGCTTTGTTTTAAAAACAAAGATATTTTAAGTTGGTTGAAATCTGCCAAGAAAAGGAAAGACCCAAATCGAGGTTGAGGGCCTCAGGGAGAAGAGAAATAGTCAAGGACTGCAGCAAGAGGACAGAATAGTAACAGTAATATAAAGCAGCAGATAACAGTAGCAAGATAGAATCAGGAAAAAAAGGAAGACATTTGGCTCCTTTTCAAGGAAAAAAAAAATCCCTCTGTTGATGTCTATTAGTCTTCTTATGAAAGAAATGAAGACTATTACTTGTGTCTTCTAAAGGTAAGCAGAAAAAATCACTAGAAAATATGCTTTAGGGAACAATCTTGCTCTGGCAGGAGATCATGAAGTAATACTCCATTGTTTCTTTCTTACTGTCTGCAATTCAAGGTAAGCTGCCTTTACAGCACGTGGCAGGAAAAGAAAATCATTTTGAAGGAGCCACACCTTTCTATGGCCAGGTCACCTAAATGAATCTGGCCTGAAACTTTACTGCTTATTTGTTCTGGCAAATACTGCTTATTTGTTCTTTACTGTTCTTATTTGTTCATGGGCAAATATTGCTTATTTGCCCATGGCCCTAGAATGGCTTTGGAAGACCTTTGCAGGTAAGGTGTAACTGGAACTCACCAGGCTGCCAGGCAGTTTGTGGCACAGAGGCTGCCTTGGCAAGGGGTCGCCTCTGGAGACAGAGCCACAGGGCTTGTTCCCAGCTCTTCCAGCCATTCCTCCAGGTGCTGGAGGTGCCATGAACACATTTTCTTGGCCTATCTGAAACTTGGTTGCTTGTTTGGCAGGAGGCTTTCGTAACACACTGAGCAGTTGGCCAGTCCACACATATGCTGCCTGGACTTTAACCTGACGCATTTTTCCCCTGCTCTGAAAATACGCAGACTAGACTTTACGGTTTTGTGCATTTGATGTGAACAGGTTTTGCAAAAAGGACAAATGTTTAAAAATACTTATGGAAATGAAAATCTGATCCACAAATGTCCAGGGAAGAACAAACAGAAAGTGGTAACTGGTGGTTTCCTTTTGCAGTCTGTCTCTGAAGTTTGTGCCTGTGGAATATTTCTCTTTAATCCAAGATTTCTTTTAGAAACAGTGATCCTAGTCCTGTTTTGCATACCGTGGAAGGATAAATCTGCATGTGGTCAGAACTGTTTAGTATTTCAGTAGAGTCCCATGGGGTTGCAGCAGTCCACAAGCACGTTCTACAGAGTGGGATGGGAAAAGAGGATTAATACAGTCCCTGGAGGGTGGCCTCCTTTTGACTTTTTTAATCAGGTAAAAGGAGGAAAGCTTTAACAGAATAGTGCAGTTGACTGAAGGCACAGAGACCTCTAAAAGCCTGCTGATGTAGCAAGAGCTTTGTCTCTTGGAAGCAGTCTACAGAGATGAGATGAGATCTCAACACTGCTGCATAAATCCCAGGACAGCTCTGTGCAATTCACATCAGTTAATCCAGATCCATGTTTACAAAACCAGAAAAATCATGTCCCTGCTATTTATCATGACCCTTTCTGCTCTTTTTTAAATTGTGTCAAAAGCCTCTGACAGAATCATCCCTTCCCTCTTGTCACAGAACTGGCTACCATGCTAATAAGAAAAGATTGTGGGTTTTGTTTTGGTTTTAGTAAGATAAATGTCTCTCCTTTGATTAGCATCTGACTGATTCTCTTACGTGTCTCAAGGCAGGACCTTAGGAGGAAATGCCGAGGTGGGAGGGAAGGCTCTGCCACACTAAGTCATTGTGGGGACAAATGCATGAAGAGGGGTTGGGGGAATGTGAGAAAACATGACTGCTGCTATAGATGGAGCAGGGGCAGGGGAGCCACGATGCAACATCATAGAATTAGTCAAGGAGAGAATGGCTTGTGAGACTGAAGATAAGAGCAAGGATTATGACTCAACATGGGGAAGGGAATCATGGGAGGGGTTCAACCACGAAGGAATTTCAGTCACAGGAAGGATGGAAGGCTGGCATGCCAGTGAGCATTCCATACCTGCCCTTCCCACTGAAACCTGCTGATGGGAGCCCTAGACAAAGCCTAGTTTTGGGAAAACTGGAAAAAAGCTTGAGTATAAGCAGGCTTATTGTTTTTTCTTCCACAGAACAGAAAGCAATAGCACAAGTACAGTTGATGAATGGGACATTCATCCAAATTCCAAATTGTTGCAAGGAAAGGCTGGTGAGCTCCTCGGCTTTTGTATTTCTCAGAGCCTGTTTCAATTTTTATAAATGTAATTGTTTTTGAAAGATTGTTTTACGTCATGTGAGTAGTTTGCCAGAAAGATGTTTATCCGAGGTTTTTTTCTCTGCTCAATTGACTGATAGGAGAGAGGTTGCAGGAGGCATCTGTTTTCACCCAAGTGCGCTTCCCTGAAAAATTCAGTTATAGTTTAACTTAAGATTAGCTACCTAAATACCTGAGGAGGACAGCAGGAAGGTAGTGCTGGCAGAAATTTTTATGACAGGACATGGGTTTAAAGGTTGTTTTTGTTGTATTTCTGTCCATTTTAATCCATAAGGAGCACAAATCCTCTTTGTCATTCATGGCAAGAGACAAGATGCTAAAACAAACAACATCTCTCTTTAATCTCTTGGGAGTCACTAAGTTTAGATCAGGGAGTAAAAGATGTGGAGTCTCCACTTTGTTTTTCCAAGGAAGAAACTGTAATTGGTCTGTTCTTGAACGGCACTTGGCTGGCTCATCAATCACCTCTCTGAAGACATATATTATAAATAAATTTTAAAATATCGAAGTGACGCATCTGAGATGAGCTTTGCTGCTGTTCTGATTCTCCAAACTGGATGGGCACTCTCCCTCGCTGTATACCAATTTCTCCCAGTCTCTCTTGCTGGCCCACCCACATTACAATCAAGGTCACACAACACCCCAGCGTCGGAGTTGGCAAAAGCTGATTCAGCCCTTTACCCAGAAAACCCTCAATTCAATTCGCAATTGAAAACCCACGGCAAGGCACGACCGCCGGCGCGCCGAAGAAAGTCAACTCCATCCTGCTGGGACCGAGCACTGTCGGACCGAGTTCAGCGCTGCGAGGCTGGCACCGGCCGCCCGTCCCGCACACCCGCCGTCCCGCAGCACCCAGCGAGGGGGGCCCTCGCCGGGGACAGCAACAGCTCTCCCGGCTTTGGGGCCGCCTGCGCGACCACCGCCCCGCCACGGCCTCTTGCCCGCAGTGCCGGGGGTGCCGGAGGGGCTCTGCCCGCGCCCCCGCTTTTCCCCCGCCCCGGCCCCGCCGCCCCCCGCGCCCCGCAGCTGCGAGCGGGCTCGGGCGGCCCTACCTGGAGGGACCCCCAGAGCGG